>NMRB01003340.1:22679-67342 GCA_002633025.1 Notospermus geniculatus | reverse complement strand
GTGTCCGATGAGCTGATTGGTCAGAGGATCCAGATCTGATAACCAGATAATTGCGCATGCGCGACAAATCTGCCTGATGACAATCATCATCACCTCTCATTATGAACCATTTCTCATAATACTCATGATTTATCTGCAATATTAGGCGTGCATCAAATGTTTATGTGGGTTCCTAAAACTCACAAATATGACTGAAGCACTTGGCAATGCCACTAAGGTCGCTGCGCTGCACCTACTATCGACCAATCAGCAAAGCCATGGTCCAAGAATAATGGCGGTTACTGGATACCAACCAATCTGAAGAGGTCGCCACCATCGTTCCTCAGCTAAGACCTCTGAAAACGGCTAAACCCAGCACAAGATTCTTGTGCTCATCGATTTTACAAATTATTTTGATAACGTAATCGCACAAAAAAATCAAAATTTGTTCCAGTATTTGTAAAAATACTACTATTTTAACATTCTGTTGAGTATTCAATGTTTTATTAAGGAACAAAGTACGAACTCTTTCGAATCCCTACGCAGTTGCTTATGCAACGGTCGGACATTCATCCGCCTTGAAGAATGCATTTGCACTGTGCAAAAGTAGTACACCTGTCCTAACAATTTTACATCGGACTTTTGCATACGTTAGGACCCGTCCTGCCTATCGCGTTCGTGAATCTGATTGGCCGGGGCTGTCGCAGGTGATACATGTAACTATACGAACTATTGTGTTGATACCTTTCTATTTTTAACACCTTCGTGATTGGTGGATTTCCTGGGTCAAATGGAGGCCACCTTCTATCTGCATTCCGGTACGTCTGTCGTATTGAGAATTGAATAAATTTACATAATAAATTTACATAACATTTCCAAGTGATGTCACTGGCAGAATTCCTCCAAAAATGGCGGCCAATACTGGTCCTACCAAACAAGCCACGACTGCAGCGCGCAGGTTGGTAGGATCAGGTACTAGTCTAGATACCAACCGTACTATAGCCCTTGCGGTGCGATCGGGAACCAGTCTACAAATGCGCGTACTCCTCAGCATATAATACGATCTATTACTTAATCATCATTCTCCGTTGACCAGGCGGCTATTATGGATTGGTGAAGTGCAATCTTTGGCCACACTTCCGAAATGATATACGCATATCGGTGATTGCTGCTTCAACCCCTGGAATAGATCGATAAATTATATTGACTAGAAAGGTGGACGTCAGATAATGATTCGTGATTAACTCTTCAGAAAATATCTGGTGTACATGTAATTGCTGGAGAAGTGTCATCAATTCCTCAGCGCACATTGCACTTACGAAAGCGTCTACTTTTCGTAATGCCAACGGGCAAGTCCACGGTAAAATTCGGGATATTTTTTTACTTATTCAGTGTGGTCACTGCAATTCATGGCACCAAAGGACCATTATGTACCCTGCATCATGTCAGGCTCGTGTCCTTCTTTGCCCCTGGTATGAATTAAGTTCGTTGTGATTCATAATTAGTGCACTGTTTGCTAATTAGTTGCGTCACGGACGAGACCTGTGCGACGTCACGTGCACTAATTATGAATCATTTTGTGGAACCTTATTCCAAACGCCACTCGTCGTTTCCGATATTTGCAAATTTCGACCACAAACCGAGGTCTTCTTCAGGCAATAGGGAGTTTTCTCAAAGCCCCCGAAACGCCAACGCGAACGCCAAACCCATTGTTCGATGCCACGAAGTGAGCACCGAACAAAAGGATAGACGTTCGCGTTGGTATTTCGGAAGCTTTGCGAAAACTCTACAGTACATTAATATTAACAGTCTGTAACATATGAGGTGACGGTACCGCCTTGTCCACCAATGAGCGGGATTCATGATTTGCCCTGAACGCACTAAACGTAAGATCTACCCCCACCATTACTGTTATTTAGGGACGTACATTGTACATGTACGTACACGTACATTGTATACATCGTGTAGATCGACGCACGGAGTTATACACACGAGTGTTTTGACTAATGGGCTTCTTGTGTTGTGCAGAGATGAGACTGAAGGCACAAGATTCGAAGCCATCGATCGCCAATTCCGAACGCTATATACAACCGCTTGATGATAACTGACCTCGGGCAATTGGAGGCTGACAACAGGACAGATGGAGTTGACAATTCGTATTAACATTGATAGACCCGCGTTAACCTTTCCCGTAAATAGGGAGTTTCCGCATCGTCACGAATTACGAATGACGAAACGATTTCAGGACGTTGATGACGTTACGTCATGACGCGGTTTCTTCGTCTAAAATCCGTAGTGGTCAGGGCCCGGTTGCACGAAACTCACGACAGCGCTATCTTGGTGTTAGCGCTATCTTCATGTTAGATGACGTAAAAATCCATTGTTCTTTTACGTCATTTAACATCAAGATAGCGCTAACACCAAGATAGCGCTGTCGTGAGTTTCGTGCAACCGGGCCCTGGGGCCGATTGCACAAAACTCATGTTAGCGCTAACTTTTATGTTAGATGACGTCAAAATCCATTGTCATTTTACGTCATTTAACATGATGTTAGCGCTAACATGAGTTTTGTGCAACCCAGCCCTGACTTTCGGCCTTGTGAACGATGTGACAATCTCAATTTAACACCACCTCATTACCTTACATTGACATTTCAAGCATTTATTCCACTGCTAAAGTATGCCAAGTATATCCAATTGTCACCTCTATGCTCAGAAAAGCCCAAGAAACCATTTCTTGTAAATGAAAATTACCAATTCGTAATTCGCAAACTACCTACGAAGATCTACGGCCATCTTCGTCAAGACGAAACGAATTCACACGACGTCACGAAAACGACGCAACGTCATACGTCAAAATGATGACGTCATAGTCAAAGCATATTCGTAAATCGTAATTCGGAGACGTTGCGGAAACTCCCTAATGCATGATTCAGAGCACCACAACAGAGGGACGTTGATCAGGAACTCTCAATGCCACCATCTACCATTCCCTACTGAATAGTAAATTCCCATTCAATTAAGTGTGATTATTGAAAAATGTTGACTGTGCACTCCCTCGACACACCGGTCAACAGTTTTACTGGGCATGATTCGCAACTAAAAGATATTTTCGCAACATCTGCAGTTTGTTCGTTCGAGCCAAAGTTTCGCAAATCTGACGAAACACGAAGTACATATATGTACGAAATACGAAATGCTACTTCATTTCATGATCTAATGAATTTCAGGAGATGTTTGGTACCATAAAATATCCCCGCTGCAAGAACGTCTTTCAGCATATCATGTCAGACCGAGAGAGTTACATGTATGGTGTACGTTGAATTTTTAAATTTCCACATTCCGTCCAAACCCCGCTCGGCGAAGCGCCTCGGGTTTGGACTACATTTTAGCTCCACCCTCGCGGGTTTGGTGTCGCAACCAAGACCCTCCGCCTCGGGTTTAATTCCTTAACCAAGTCAGCGTTTTTTTTTCTTCAAAATAGCAAAAGTCAAACATACAAAAAGCCTTTCGATACCTCATCTTCTCGTATGGCAGTAGACGTGGAGATGTCATAAGTCAAAAGACGGTATTCAAAGGTTGATGGATTTCGTAAACATCCACAAGTATGCAATAACAAGATTCAGCATCTTCATGATGAGAACACTTTATTTACAATTCAACACGATCGATTTCGGTTCACATCGAACCCTCTTCAGGTGACTTTTACATATTGACTGAACAGAAAGTTGTAAGAACACACTTATACCGTAGAGTCGGTTCTATAACATCAATTCATTATATGCCGAAGTCCCGCCCCAGTTCGTTACTATGTCAGAGCCCGGTTTCCCGCCTGCATTGATCGACCAATGGCGCACAGGAGAAGGCCTGGTCAGTTTCTTGCGAATAAGACATGAGATAGTGGGATATCCCTAGGCCTATGTTGTCAGTCAAATGCCGCAGTATACAACTTGTATCAATAAAGAGTGCACTCACGCACGCAAAATCCAAAGCTTTTGTCGACCACTGACAACAAAGCCGTGGAATTCTTGAATGCTTGGTGAAATGGATCGCTATTCCATGAAACCACAATCCGTAATAGCGCCTAGTACTGATGGCCTATTCAAATCCCCGTCACAAATGTCAGTCTTGACCAATATGTGACCAGTACGTAGTAAATGGGCGTTGCTAATCTTGAATTTTGGATTGATGTTATAGAACCGACTCTACGGTATATGAAGAATATATAGAAGAATATATAGAATATATAGAAGATTATTCTATAATGAAGAATTATTCTTCATATATAAGTGTGTTCTTACAACTTTCTGTTCAGTCAATTCAGTCAATATGTAAAAGTCACCTGAAGAGGGTTCGATGTGAACCGAAATCGATATCGTGTTGAATTGTAAGTAAAGTTTTCTCATCATGAAGATGCTGACTCTTATTATTGCATACGTGTGGATGTTTAAGTATTTGGACTCCCTTCCAAAACTTTACTATTACTGATGGATTTCTGCCTTGACGCCGTCAGTTATCAGTCATCGACAGATGATGCCTTGTAAATCGCACACCAGCAGATGGGGCGCTTGAGGGAAACGCTTGATTCCGGGTGTCGGATGAAAGCATCATAAAAAATCAAAAACTGAGCTCGGAGTGGATTAATGATTCCCATTTCGTGAACACAGCCGATACGGTCTTTGCAACATAGATGATGTCGTATCACGTACATGTACAGTGGTGTGCAAAAATATCAGAACACTTGCCATGAACTGGAAAACCGAAGTATTATTTCAATGAAATGACCCCAATGCACTGTTAAAAATGTCTGTAATATCTGTAAATTTACAGTAACAGCAGAAAAATTTTTAACAGCAAAATTTTTACAGCAAATGTTGGCAGCAGAGTAACACAGTACGTTTTCTGTATTTTGACAGCACCCGTTTGCTGTATTTTGACAGCAAAATGGTATAAATTCTGACAAAAATGCTGTCTTTAAAACTGAGAAACTGTAATCTTGCTGCTAAATTCCAGTAAAAAAACAGCAGTTTGCAGTAAAATGAATTTTACTGCAACCATGCAGTGAAAATTCTGCTGTAGATTTACAGATATTTTTAACATGTAGCCATGAATCCATCGATTCTTTCATTAAAGGGACCAGGAAAATTGTTTCTAGCTTCGGTTATTACAAAATGTTAGTTCCTTCATGATAAATTCCCACCGTCAATTCACTTTTTCAATTAAGTGTTAATTACTGACACCCAGACAAATCGATTATTGCCTGACCATGGAGGAGTCGCTATTTGAGCAACTGCTCAGCAGGTGTCTCCCATGGTCATTTGCCTACGTCACTGGGAATCTGGCCTAGGGACTAGTCTTGTAATTCTATTGTGTGGTCTGAGTCTAAAATTAGCAACAGTATAGTGAACAGGTGATTGCTCACATGCACACAATGAAAAGGTTTAGGTATGAAGTGGAATGACAAATAACTTATAGCCATACCAACCGGTTTCTATTTTTGCGTACAAAGGTCGGACAAACATTAGATTACTGACAAGGCCAAGTTGTNCCACTCAATACTTCATAGCAGTCACCAAAGCCACCCGAACACATGTAGGAACCAACAATAGCCAGCTGAATCCAGCATGTATACAGTGTGTGCCTTCATGTGTCAAGTATATCCACTCTATGTGACAGAGATTATGTCGATAATGTTATGTAATCTTTTCACAACATTCCTAATCTGTGCTCACTCCAGCGTGATAGCCTGCGAGTTCTTTTACTGTGCAATAAGTCCAATGTAAAATAGTTAGGACCGGGTACCAGTCTGTAGGTAACCAGTGACGTAAAGATTCGAGGCGCCACTCATGATTTTGTGGCAATTGTCAAAACTAAATCATGACCATAGGCAGAAGAGGGTAATTAGAACTCCCTAATTGGGGTGGTGTAACCTAGAAATTTTAGGTGTTTCTGATTGATCTCGACGACCTTTATCAACTACCAAAAGCTTGAAACAATTTTCCTAGTCCCTTTAATGAAACCTTCAACCATACTGATAATGCATAATGAATGTCCAGGAGACACCTGCATGATACCTTTGTCAATTTCTTGGGAACATACTGCATTTTGGAAATGTTGAATAACTCTAAGGAAACTCTCTGGAATGAGCTTCTGAGAGCGTGGAATAACACTGGGGTTGAAACTCTTAGAAAATACATCTAGACACTAGTGCCAGGAAGATGCGCTGCTGTGACTGCTGCCAAGGGGGCCATACTAAATACATGTATTAGAGTAAAATGTAAAAAAAAACACGACTGGACTGATAAATACGTAGGTGAAAGAATCTCAGTACCTTTGCGTTTACCTTTTGCAATGGCAGGAAAGTGAAATCCAGGCTCTCAGACCAAATAAAACATCAGTTTCTTACGATTTGCAAAGTGTTCTAATATTTTTGCACACCACTGTAGAGTACATCTCGAATAGACCATTGTTCAGTAAAGTTAATCATTCAAGTTATGGTTGCATCAATATTTCAGGTAATCTACGTCATTAAGCACTGACATATGCTCGATCGACCGCGCAAACTGGATATTGCAATATTACAATGTATGTTAGTTCATCCATAACCACAAGTCATGTTATATTAATGTACCGAGTACATCATGTACGTACTACAAGTAATGATTAGGGAGGTTAGAAATCAAACGATAAACGGAAACTTTACGACAACGTTATTTTTCATACTACACATTAACCAAATTTTATACATGTGTATTGCATTTTCGGTACAAAAATTACGTTGTCGTTAACGTTTACGTTTATCGTTTGATTTCTAAACCTCCCTATTGTCATAATCCACACTAACGCCCTCGAAGATCTTTCGTTTAGAGGGCTCAACTAACAAAGTTCGTCTCTCAGGCAAGGGTTCCAGAAACCAAAACTCACCGTCGTTGTGGGGTTTGCTTTTATGATCAAGGAGATTTAACGGCCCTGGAGATTTGACGGCCTTTCGACATCGATCCATAGCAAGACTGGGCCGCATAGCTTGGGTCGGACTTTAACCTCAAGTGTAGCTGAAGTTAGATTTTCTCTTTACTTGAAGCATTGAGAAAAATCAGACTTTAAGCGGCAAAAACGTTTTTTTCACCAGAATTACCGTAACGGTTTTTTATCCATCCTAGCCACCTTCCAGACCACTTTGGGACAATTTTGAAGAAAAAAAATTCTTACTTAATGAAAGTCCGACCCTAGCATGCGGCCCTTAGATTCAGTTCATGCACTTAGCATCAGGATTAGGCGCTCGAAACGTAAAAGGGGCTGTGATCCCTGAGAAAATGGAGAAAACTATAAGGCTGCAAACTGCAGCGATTATTCTGTACAGCACAACAAATAGGCCTAATCCCTGCAATTTGCAAGTGCATAGCTTTTTCCTTTTTCCCAAGTATCACAACTCAGTTTCCTCAAGCGACGAAGATGAACAGCCCCACTCTGAAACAGACCCGAGCCTGACGTTGTGACGTCGTTCGGACTCTGATATATTTGGCTGACATGTTGATGACGTCATTGACGCAACAATGCCTTGCGCTGTGCCAGTGCTCGGGAACTCCGCATTTTTGCAATGCCCCGTGTATTATTACGAATCATTCGAACTACTTCACGTCCTTGGCAACATGACAACCGAGCATCATGCACATCATGAGCCCGACAAGGAAGCGATCAGCATCAGAAAGTGTTGCAAAACGTAAGCAAATCGCCATTAAATCTATTCCTTTGACTTTCCTCGGCGCCCGTTTTGTTGGTCATGCCGGCGTCATGGTCGATGGATTAGGTTGTTTACACCGTCTCCAAGGTTTTGCCGCACAACATGGTGAGCAACTACGCCCAGAAAACGTAGTTCTCAAACTTGTTTTTTGGCCCCTTGTGTTTTAATGCAGCTTATATTCCCAATATGTAACTCCCACAGTAATTCACCCTTAATTATCGGACCTCATCATTACATTAAAGATATCTAATTGTACGTGTTTACATGAGGATGAGTCATCCAAGATGTCAGCCAAATGTTCCAGAGATTTCATTCATAAAATCCAAGTCTCGAATGAAATCTCGCGGGACCAGATTGGAACAGCCCCTTTGGAATCCTGAATTCAGCATCGTTACGAACGATCAACAGAGTGCGCTGGGTTTGTTACGGTTCTTCCGAATAAATGCTAGCATGCAGCCTTTCCCTGTTTCAGCCCGTTCGCGCTAAACCCTCAGACGAAACGGGATTCATACTAGCGGGCCGACAACCGTGAACTGGACTCGGTTCCACCAAGAGGCGTTCACCCGAAAGGGGTTACCCAAGCGACAAGCGGCTCCCGTCACTATCTTTCTCGATATATCCCTCACGATACCTTCGTTCGAGTGGGCAGATACTAGGAAAAAGTTGCTTCAATATAGATTCAGCAAATTTTCATATTCGATCCGTTACCATGGTAACGTAGCTAGTTGGTAGCCACAACGCTCAATAAATCCGTGCGCATGCGGTAAATAGCCTTTAATACACTTAAAATCAGGCATTGATTTCAAAGATAGTGAAACAATGGGATGAGATTTATCGTGGAGTGGACGTTAGGTGGCGTTTTGGCAAGCGGCCTGCAAATTTTCCGGGATACGTGATGTCGCTTTTGGCTCAGTTTGTACTTGACAGCTCATCCGACCCCGCAATTTTTGCAGTGACAATTGAGAGTGAATACTGTCGTGAAAATGAGAATGAATATCATCTATGCCAATATGTTTTTGTACACTATGACTAAGTATTAATGCACACAATGAGTAGGCTTTGAAATTAGACCTTGCTCGGGGTCCACCCATATGCCTTGCTTACTTATAAGGCCATGCTCAGATAAGCGAATTTGTCATAGTGTTATAAACCCACCCTGCAGTACTTACACGAAAGGTCATTTCACAGCGAGCACCGTACGACAGTGCTCAATAACAGGAGCAATCAGCCGCGCTTACGGCCAAAAGATGGCATCAATGTTCTAGCGGACGATTACAAAAGAAAAGTCTCCTGATTGGTGCTCAATCAAGCATGAATGGGTCCGTTAGGCATCGAAATAGACCGCCGCGACACTATTGGTCAACTGACTGGCAGCTTACTACTGACGACTAAAAAGGCGAGAAACAAGCGGTTCATGGGCCTGGCACTCAGCTGACCATGATCCGCCTCCAGAACTTGCATTCGGTCGGGGCACTCGCAGAAGTAGTGGTTACACTACATAAATCCCCGTGCTTACCCCGGGGATTTTGCGGTTACACCTATAAATCGCAGAGTCTAAAGAGTCCCGTTGTAACGTCGATCAGTGTTCCCCGTTTTTCTTATTGTTTCCCTCCTGACGGATTAAGCCGCAACTACATGTACATGTAACCCAACAATAACCATTCTAGGCCGCGTCTATTGTTGGGGAACACTGAGCTACAGAAACACTCACAGTTGTTACACCGTGTCTGAAACCCCCGTGCCTATTCATAGCCCCATCAAGCTCGAAGGGGCTACGCCGGGGCTATTTTATGTAGTGTAACCGCGAAATCCCCGTGTCTGCCTGTAGTTCCGAGCACCCCGACAGACGGCGATGCAAATCGATGAGTCGTGCGCATGCGTATAGGCTATTTCATACCTCCAGTAGCCACTTGATTACGAAGAGTTGCTAGACTGAGTCACTCAGTCTCTTTCACGCATGCGCGAACTGCGCAGCATTACAGAGACTGAGACCAACCTCAACAATTTTTGTTACGCGAATACCGAAAATCTGGTACCGATGCTGATTGGCCGATTTTGAATCCAGCTGTTTACAGCCATGCTGATTGGTCATTGGGATCAGAAGATTGCAAAATGGTGGCGCTGTATCTAACGAACTTCAGTTCAGTCAGACAGAAGCAAAGCTTAGCAAGATCGCACCATGGAGGTCTTTCCCCGCAGCACTGATGATCTGATCCTCCATCAGTGACACTAAAGGAGATATACACAGGTCAGTTGTGTCGTCTTTATCGAGAAATTTGCCGAAGATCGATGCCGCCGGGCGGGAATGATCTCGCCATTGACGGACAGTCGTGCGCAAAGCAGCATCACAAAAGCTTTAGACGTTGTGGCCAGACCCTCGGTCTCGCAACCGAGGGTCTGGCTGCGCGAGACTAAAGAGTTGCCTACATGCAGTGCCCCTATCGCCGCGTTACGGAACTTATTACCAATCGCATTCTAAGTACGTACATGTATAGTGTAACCGCTCGCCGTGTCAACGCCGTGCTTTTTCTGGTTCGGAAAAAAACCCGTGTCTCAAAAAGCACGGGGATTTTAGATAGGTGTAACCAGGGCTAGAGAACGCAACGAGTTTTGCAGTTGCGTTGTAGGTCTGTCAGCACAAAAACACTGGTTTCTCCAATTTTATATTTACAAAACAGAGTGGAAAGTGTACCGACGCCTTTCCAAAATTTTAGGCTCCTGAAAAGGGGGCTTCAAAACCCCCAATGTTGTAGCGTATCGGCGCAGAAACTGATATTTGTGTGAAATCCATTTATAACTGCTTGTTAAGTATTGGTTGTGACGCATTCTGATCACCCACTGTACATCGCAACCCCTGGTAGCAGTATTGCGTACCATGGTCCTACTTTCATACGCAACTGATTTTCTAAACCAATCAGATAAAAGTAGGTCGACGACACGTTTTGTGCACGACCCCATGGAATACTTCAATTCCATTTGGCATGTATTGGAATCTACTATCCACCGCGGAAATAGTCCGTACCTGGTGGCAGAGTCAGTCATTGACGGTAATGTGAAACCGTCTGACCTCTGCGTAGGAGATTGTGTTTTTATCCGCTGTAAGCATCCCGGCCATTGGTGGAGCCCTGTATTTAGCCCAATCAGTGATCGTCTTTTATCTGCATGTAGGTTTATGTATCCGCATCCCTATACGTTGTGCTTTCTCAAATGAATTAAGGATCCGTGAGAACGCAGACGTATACGTATACGTTTTGGTTTAAGGATAAGTAGTCGGCGTAACGTCGATCAGTTTTCCCCGTATTTCTGTGTTTTTCGTATTGTTTCCCTCCTGACAGATTAAGCGGCAACTAACCCAACAATAGGGAGTTTTCGCAAAGCCCCCGAAACGCCAACGCGAACGCCAAACCCATTGTTCAATGCCACGAAGAGAGCACCGAACAAAAGGATAGACGTTCGCGTTGGCGTTTCGGGGGCTTTGCGAAGACTCCCTATTAACCATTCTCGGCCGCGTCTATTGTTGGGGAACACTGAACTACAGAAACACACACCGATGTTACACATGTGTTATATCTGCCAGTGTTTCTGTGGGTGATTGTGTCCCCCCTGTTGTTTGGGAAACGCTGGCCGATATATCGACATGTTTCTCCGTGTGTCCCCTATTGTCAAGTTGCCGCTTATTCCGTCAGACAATAGGAGGAAAACACACACAGATGAGGAACACTGGCAGATGTTACACCGGTTCTCAAGCTCTCTATTACAACGGGACTAAGCACTGATTATTGCGGAGACAATATTGGGCGACTGATCAAAGGCTGGCGTGGAAATCAATAGATCGTTACAAAATGTGTATGAAATGGACTAACGTTGCTATAAGTAATCACTGAGACCCGGCCGACGAATAAATGATGTTAGTATGAGATAACTATAGATTTATCGCCAAATAACTGATTCAGTCAATTACTTTATAGAAATACAGTGTAAAAACAAGTACGTACATGTACATGTACACAACAACTGTACATGTACATCTGGTGAACATAATATGCGAAAAGGAATAGGCCTACCCCTAAAGCGAAATATTTTCGCGTCCTGAATGTTCGCAAATGACCTTAAAATCTAGTCTGGTTCCCTGACCTGCCGTATCGTGGCGCTGACTGATGGCGCGATACAGAGCAATCTCGTACCCATGGTTCAACATTGCCACATTAAACTCAAGAAATGCCTAGACCGGTGCTACTTTTGCACAGTGCAAATGCATTGTTCAAGGCGGATGAATTTCTGTCCGTTGCACAAGCAATTGCGTAGGGATTCGAAAGATTTCAGGGCCGGATCCAGGGTTTAGAAATACGGGGGGCACAACCCTGAGGGCAAGCCCTCAGTTGGCGCTTACCGCAGGTCCGCGCACATGAAGGGGGGTCCGGGGGGCCTCCCCCGGGAAAATTTGAAAAAATCAAAACTCTGAGATGCGATTTCCCAGCATCTTAGACATGAAATAATAGACGATTTTCAAAAAATGCAGTAAAAAAATCATTGCCCCTCAAAAAATAGGGGGGGCACATGCCCCATGTGCCCCCCCCCCTGGATCCGGGCCTGGATTTCGTACTTCGTTTGTTAATAAAACATTGAATACCGGAATGTTAAAATAGCAGTATTTTTTTACCAATACATGTACTGGAAGAAATGTTAATTTTTGGTACGAATACTTTGTCAAATAATTTGTAAAATCGACACACGAATCAAGAATCGTGTGCTGGGTTCCAGCCCTTTTCAGAGGTCTTAGCCGAGAAACGATGTGGCGACCTCTTTAGATTGCGATAAGAGGTCAGGTCACCACCACCGTCAGTAATGGACGTTAAGCATATGGAAATGAAGTAATGTAGAATTTCGTATTTCGTAGTTCGTGTTTCGTCAGATTTGCGAAAACTCACTAATAGTGAGGTTTCGCAAATCTGATGAAACACGAACAGTACGAAATTCAACTTCATTTCCATGACGTAATGTATTTCTGGAGATGATTGGCAACACAAATATCCCTCAGCTACCAGTGCGTCTTTTAGCATAACATATGTAAGACGGAAGTGGAAACGAAAGATAAACTTCAAAGTTTAATATACACCGTAACTCTATCGGTTTAACGTTATACGCTGAAAGACGCTCTTGCAGCAGGCGATATTGTGGAACTAACCATCTCCTGAAATACATAACGTCATGGAAATGAAGTCCAATTTCGTATTTCGTACTTCGTGTTTCGTCAGACTTACGAAAAATGAAAATATGATGGCCTTTATCGACCACCGTAGAAATAGGTTCACTCCCCAATAGGCACTATTGGGGAGTGACTTATTGTCAAAGACGTACCACACAAATTCTAAACGAAATATTGCACTCTTATAATGCATTGACAGAAAAACATCGTAATAGACGTTTTGCAAATGACTGTACATGTACAGCATCAGTTGTGAGTACTGTGCTCTTGCGACTTCTTGTGTATCTGTTAAGCATTCGGTGACAACAGCCGCACAAACGGGTTTGAGGGCGGCCCTCGGAATCATCGCAAAGGGCAAACAAATATAACACACAACAGGGTCTGTTTGTGCGTATTCTGAGATATCTTTTTAGTTGGTAGGAGGTAGCCATGGTTACCGGATTCTTGTTCTTCCAAAGGTTAAAGGATGAGGTAAAGAGATCACTGAGATGGTTTCAGCTTCTCCGATATTTCGAGGGATACAGTTTATCTAGGATACGCGAATAATGTTGATCGGAGCCACAGTGGTAAAGTGGTAAAGTGTGGATCGCATCTCTAGCCGTCAGAATATCCCATGTACGAATCACACTTTCTGTGTGAGACTCTGAGCAAAGGTCTCTTTTCCACAATTGCTCAATTTACACCGGCATTAAAGTGCCACTGTATGCATTAAAGGTGCTCTAGTTCGAATTGTAAACATTACGGTATGCCACCTATTGTCAACTTTTGGTACAAACAAATCAGATAAAATTGAATAAAATCTCGCCTTTCACAGCGTTTTGTTTGTTTTTGAGCGTAAAATCATAAATATATTTCAGTTACAAGAATATTTATCAAGATATAATGCTATAATGCTAATATAAAATAGATAACATTAATGTTTTGGTATACACGGTGCTGCCACCTGTCCGAGGATAAGTAACTACCATAATCAACCATGTAAATAAACAAACCGTAATGTTTACAATTCTAACTGGAGCACCTTTAAGGTATGCTTCAGTATCCCCTGGCGGCGGCATCGGGAACCAATATGCGATAAGACTGGTGTCCTGTCCTACCCACACACAGCCAGTGGTAGCAACTACGTTTTGCAGAATGTCCTGATGATGGGCATGCATTCAATTGTCCAAGTGGAGTTGTTAAGTTGTTCAGACTGCCGCACGCCACTCAAATTTTCCATACGATTTTTAAAGAAATTCAACATTTCAAGGCCTAACGTTACGGCTTAAACATGTACAGTCCTACAAATAAATACATGTAAATGCACACCGTGTTTTTCAAATATCTCCGAGAAAAAACAAGATAAGTACCCGGTAATACATGTATATTGAAGCCAAATACATGAGTACATTATGTTACCAAGTAAATAGACCATACTCTGTTGCAAACCGCATTCAATTATCTTGTTTTATCTCGGCGATATTTGAAAATCATGGTGTCCATTTACTTATTTGGAGGATTGTACGTACACTTTCATCTTAACCTTTATTGAGTGTAGGCCTACTAACTTAGAAATTGTGACGACACCATATCTGATCGTGTTCTGTTGGCAGGAAAGGGCTGTCGTGTGCAAAATCGTGGGCAGATGTTCTCTATTTAAATGATATAATGCTACCCCTAACCCTGGCCTTACGCCTCAGCCAATCAGAAAAGTCGTTACTGAGTAACAAGGGCTGTAATTGGTGCCCACATTTTTGCATTCGCCGTGGTGTAAGCTCGCTTGTAGGCTTATGATGCGGGGGTAACATATATGTATAATATCAAGGCCATTGATAAACCCTGGATTAGTGCCGTGTACCTGCACTTCATTTTTTGGTTGCCTTTTCCACAGGTTAATCCTTTTGTCAGTTACAAGGCTACGGTGTTGTGTGTGCTCTTGATTGTTCTGCATGGAACAATTCACCAAGGGCCTCGACCTTGCTTTACAAAACAGGGTCTGCAGCTCGAACCACTGGACCGAATCGGGATATCTTGGTGTCTTCTTTCTTCTAGACAGATTCTCTATCCAATGCCATCAGTAGTTTTCGACTCTTGGTAGTGGAAGTATGCTTGTGCGGTTTTTTTGGACCACCCTGTATTGTAGGCAAGCGAGACCGAAAACTCCAGTCTCAGAATATAACATTAAAGCTGAACTGCACGAACAAAAAGCCCCCATGCGACGAGCAAGAGAATTGCAAACGCCCTGCAATCACCTCAAGTGAAGGCCCAGAACATGATAGACCCCACTAGGCCAGGAGGGCGCCACCTTATTTGTCTTCGGGCAACAGAGCTGTCAACATCTCCTCTCACACTACTCAAAGAAAAAAATTATAGTCGTTTAGACGGGATTCGAACCGTCGACCTCCTGAGTTGTAATCCACCGCTCTAGCCACTTGGCCTACGAGCCAGCTGACATGGACATGATTTGTGTTTTTCATAGACGTATGCCTTCGACTTACGTAATACATTGTAATACTACGAATAAGAGAAAACATGGGAAGCCTACCAACAAGCTAGTCGTGGCTGAATGGGGAAGACGGTGGAACAGAGATAACAAGGCGTGGGTTCCCAGCTGGGTCAAAAAATTTTCTTTCAAAAGAAGTGTTCAGCAGGAGCTCACCAGAGGATGTTGACACCTCGACAGCTCGAAGACAAATAAGGTGGCGCCCTCCTGGCCTCGTCGGGTCTATCATGTTCTGAGCCTTCAAGTAGTCTACAAGTAGTCTGTGACGTCATTAAAACTACACATAGAATGGTGACATCATCAGAATTCTTCCAAGCGGGAAAATTCAAGTAGTTTTTTATTTCCGCAATTGCGCCCCCTGGTGGACAAATTCTGAACAACTGACCCTCACGGGAGGTGAAGAAAAAAATTAAGCCACAAATTCTATCAATTTCAGTTTGATATATTGCCTCTGGGCTGAGTTATCGGGGTTTCCTATTTTACGGAAAATGCCCCCTGGAGGGTAGATCTTATTCCAGGTATAACTTCACGTTAGTGATACCTGGAGTAAGCTCTACCTCCCTTATCCCTCCACCCTAATGCAGACGGGCCCGGGATTTTGCGCGTACACTACTTAAAACGCCGTGTTTAAATTTGCCCCCATTTTCCCCTCGAACGCTCGCCGTGACAAGAATCCCAGGGTTTTAGGTACAGGTGTAAGTGCAAACACGCCGCATCAACCCCGGCCTTTTATGTAGGGTAGTGGAAGTAATACTCATAACACCGGTTCATCATGGTTACGCCTGCCCCATAAAGAATAGACAGATTGCCAAAGTCGGCCATGTTGGACCAAAAGGCAATAACAAACACTGAATGTACAGTGAATGTATACCATTTATGTACAGCATGTTTTAAAATGTGCAAAAACATAAAAGTTTGCCATGAAAATGTCTCAGAAAACATAACCATCAGTAATAATACATTAATATGCACTAAGCCTTGGCTTACTTTTGGTAGAATAGTAATTCAGAAAAGAAAAAACAGACTTTTGTTGCTTAACCAACCTTGGGTCCAGGTTTGTGAATCATCATGATTCCACACTGTGGGATAGGACCAACACACCTGGAGCTGAGGTTTGGCATAAAAAAGGCATAATAAAAGTCTTTTAAAACTTTTTGTGGGAAATATCTGCAAACATTTGGGCCTGGGCACGGTTCATTACACATGTAGCACTGCTGAGGAGGTGTTTATTTTGTAACTTTTCATGAAAGTTTCGTGTAAATTGCAGGTTTTAAAACATGCTGTATATCAATGGTGTACATTCACTGTACATTCAGTGTTTGTTATTGCCTTTTGGTCCAACATGGGCGACTTTGGCAATCTGTCTATTCATTTCAGATCCTTCGATACCGCTCTTCAACTCCTTCATTTCTTTTCTTTTTAGCACCATTATGCACCATTATATTGTTCTTTTGTCCAATGTATTGGAATATCAATTTACAGACTCAATAAACTGTTTTGAATTTGAGTTTAAATTAGTGATTCCCAACGGCCTTTTACTTCTCTCATGGAGATAAGTTGGGAATAATGAGCACTGGCTTTTCATTCTGTAACTAAATAACATAAAATCAACAACAGGCCGTTCAACAATACCTCGGGGGAGTTATCATCCACTTCGTTTTGGTTAGTTCATCATGTACGTTTTCGTACAGTCATGGACATTAGGGAGTTTTCGCAAATCTGACGAAAAACGAAGTACGAAATACGAAATTGGACGTCATATCCATGACGTAATTTATTTCAGGAAATGGTTGGTACCACAAATGTCCCTCCTCCCAGTGCGTCTTTTAGCATGCCATTGAAGATCGAAAGAGTTATGGCGCATCTTGAATGTTTAAGTTTCTAATTCGTATCAACGAAGTGGAAACGACGAAAGATAAATTTCAAAGTTTAATATACACCGTACCTCTGTCGTTCTAACGTCATACGCTAAAAGGCGCTCTTGCAGCAGGCGATATTTGTGGCACCAGCCATTTCCTGAAATACATTACGTCATAGATATGACGTCCAATTTCGTATTTCGTACTTCGTTTTTCGTCAGATTTGCGAAAACTCCCTATTAGGGAGTTTTCGCAAATCTGACGAAAAACGAAGTACGGAATATGACCAACAAGATATACTTTCATGTGGAACAAATCGTCTTAAAATTGACCGTATTAGTATTTGAAATATTCAAGGTATCAGGTGGAGATAAACTTTTGTCAAAGACTGTACATGTACATGAAAACGTCACCTCGGCGGACACGGTCAAATAAATTTATAGGCCCGTATTCTAGAAGCCTCCTTAACTATTCTGCACAGCAAACAATAGCTAAAGGTAAACCTTTGAGTTAAGGAAGCTTCTAGAATACGGTCCATAAAATATTTCGGTAGGGAAAAATACCAGGAAAGAATATGTTCATGTATTTTTCCTACGATAAACATTGGACGATGTTTCACGACAGATATCGTAATTTTTTTAGATCGAATTTCCAGGCCTGTACGAAAAAACGTGACCTGGTGCCCTCCATACGCGATCATTTTTTTAATCAAAATTTCTGAGCATGTTCAATAAAGCCTTACATGAGTATGGATCCTTTTGGCCATGAATATGGATTTTCAAAAAAATCGTATGAAAAAGTTGACCGTGTACGGCTATCGAAGGCCGGAGTGGCCAAAAATCCGATTTAGCATAGTGTATACCATGTAGTACCTACTTATTATAATTAGAGTGCATTAAATATTCGTAGATCAGCGGACCGCCTTTATAAAAATCAGTACACAAAAAACGCGCAACGATTGGCTGTCTCAGTACACGTAATATATTAATACATTTTTTAAATGCGATTTCCATTGGTGGATTTATAACTAGTACACATAAAGATTCGTGAATTATTACATGTTAGTAATAAAATCTTAGTTTTGTCCACTCCGATATACGGTGGTATCATACACTAGGGAAAAAGTACATGCCTATTACACTGTAACGTAAATACATGTATACTGATGAGATTAAAAATAGCAAGGGAGTGATTAAGAGCTTAACACATACGGGTTCCGAAAACAAATCCGGCACGATATCAGGATTTTCAGCATATAAACCCAGATATATTTTAACTTCATGATACAAACGATGTTACGAACAACATTGAGTGGCAGGGCATATCGCCAAATCCTTTTCTCTTCGAAGAAAGTAACGTGAAGGAAACACCGCCGGGAATTTCTCCAAAGAAAAGAGTGTACAGAGAAACTTCCGCTGCGAGCACGTAAATAGTGCGGTTTCGCAAATCTGACGAAACACGAAGTACGAAATACGAAAATGGACTTCATTTCCATGACGTAATGTATTTCAGGAGGTAGTTGGTAGGCATTAGCGTGACGTTAGACCGATAGAGTTACGGTGTATATTAAATATCTTTCGTTTCCACTTCATAGATACGAAATGGAAATTTAAAAATTCAAGACGCACCAAAACTCTCTCGGTCTTTCATGATATGCTAAAAGACGCACTGGCAAAAGGGGCATTTGTGGTACCAACCGTCTCCAGAAATATGTACATTAGGTCCTGGAAGTGAAGTTGAATTTCGTATTTTGTACTTCGTATTTCTGCAGATTCGCGAAACCTCCCTATTAGTGAGGTTTCGCAAATCTGACGAAACACGAAGTACGAAACGCGAAATTCAACTTCATTTCCATGACGTAATGTATTTCTGGAGATGGTTGGTACCACAAATGTCCCTGCTGCCAGTGTGTCTTCTAGCATATGATGTAAGACAGAGAGAGTTATGGTATATCTTGAATTTTTAAATTTCCACTTCGTATCTACGAAGTGGAAACGAAAGATAAATTTCAACGTTTAATATACATCATAACTTTATCGGTCTAACGTCATACGCTAAAAGACGCTCTTGCAGCAGGCGATAGTGTGGTACCAACCATCTCCTGAAATATATTACGTCATGGAAACAAATTCCAATTTCGTATTTTGTACTTCGTGCTTCGTCAGGTTTGCGAAACCTCACTACTGTAAAATGCAGATGGACAAAGAACTAGAAAACCTCAACCACCTACCGGCATTACAGAAGTCATGACGAATGGTGTACAAAAGGTACAATGCAGGGAGATATAGCCTACTATTTCGCCGTCACTGTACGAGCATGTCCTCTGGACCTCCCTAGGCTCGCCGCGATGTGACTTCGGTATGGAACTGGGAATCGTACCGTATGCGTCTTGTTCTCGTACACTCAGACCACCCGATGTCAACAAGTCCATCAACGCATGACCGACGTCCTGTTAATTGATAGCAATCCCAGGGAGAGTGCCAAATACGCTAATGACACAGATATGAGACATATGTGTTTACCACTACATAAATGACAAGCTTATATAATCCTGATGTATATATATCGATATATAACCAAAATCTATTTTTGATATAACTCATCTCACTATTACATATTAAGTGTCAATCAACAAGTTGACCACGCAAAATCTGCAAAAAGTGATAAAGTGGGGGGGGGGGGGGTCGGCAGATCTGGCTCAAATTCCTACCAGAAGATGGTCTTGGGGCATAATGAGGACAGGCCAAATATTTCGGAGATCGCTCACACTGTTAGGGAGTAAGGGGCAAAAATACTGCCAAAAACTAATTTTTTAATGATAACAGCAATTTTTCATCAAAATACTGTCCGTTTGAGTGAATTTTCACGCCTTGGCAGGCAAGAGCAGGAGATATTCCTTATATGTCAATGGAAATAGATGCCCCTTGGAATTTTTTTCCATTTTTGTTTAGTTCCAAATCACTCTTGATTTAAAGGTACAGTGCTGTATTGCCTTCGTGTCAAAAAAGGTATGGTTTGGTCAACAACGAATTACGGACCCACTGCAGGGGTGAGAAAGCTGAGCACATCAGAGAAAGGAGTCAAGGGATGCCTCTCTTTATTAAAAGAATAAAATCTTTGGTTACTCTTTCCATTGCAGAGATATGCAATGCACCTGCATGACTTTGTAACCTGCTTTATGTACATGTATTTAGGCCCACAGTGAAAAATATTCACACCGCCACCAGAACCAGAACCAGAACCAGAACCTTGCTGCACAGAGCAAAAAGCCAATATGTACTAATTTTGCAAGGGATTTTTATTTAGAGTGGTTTTGGAAAAAAATTGCTGAGGCCCAAGTGACCTTATGGCCCCAAATAGGGTTAATCTACGCAAAGGGCATCGCCCTCGTAATGGCCAAGAGGGTTGGAAATGATGGTTGTCTGACCCATGTGACACGTAGCTGTCGGAAGCTGATGCTACCCTAATTGATCTTTTACAACACTTAAGGTACATTAGTCAAACAGAGCGCAAGATGAGTAGGTTCCTCTGAGAATACCCGGATGGACATTACAACATTATTAGTGAGTTTTCGCAAATCTGACGAAAAACGAAGTAAGAAATACGAAATTAGACTTCACTTCAAGGACCTAATGTATTTCTGGAGATGGTTAGTACCACAAATATTGCCAGCTGCAAGAGTGTCTTTTAGCGTATGACGTTACACCGATAGAGTTACGGTGTATACATGTATAAAACTTTGAAATTAATCTTTCGTTTATAAAACTTAGAAATTAATCTTTCGTTTCCACTTAGTATCTACGAAGTGGAAATTTAAATATTCAAAATGCACCATAACTCTCTCGGTCGTACATGATATGCTAAAAGACGCACTGGCAGCATGGACATTGTGGTACCAACCACCTTCAGAAATACATTAGGTCCTGGAAATGAAGTTGAATTTCGTATTTCGTACTTCGTTTTTCGTCAGATTTGCGAAACCTCGCTATTGTATTAATAATGATCCCGATACGATTGCAGAGCCCTTGCTGGAGACTGCTAGCGAGCCTGGTGCTGAAATGGGAAACTGAAAATATCTCCGCGTACAAGACGAAATGACAGCCCGATGTGATAATATGTGAGTTCGCCAATGAAATCGATCTGACAACACCAATATCTAAGTATCACTGTTTTTGAAGCGCCACTCTATACATTATGTTTTCTGTCTCCTGGCAGCCGACGTAACCTTTGACCTTTTGACACCATATACCGCGACAGTGCTAATGCATGGTGGCGAGGTTGATCACTGACCTAGTGATCCGGACGTTTCAATCCATGCTCCGCAAGGCTATTCAAATCTATCTATTTGGAAGATATAAGTTACCAACTAAGCTAGGAATCCATGCTGATTTTCTGCGTTGCGACTTGCTTTGCAGCCTGCTACCTGCGATTGAAAACGATCGCAAGGAACTCATACCGGTCGCCGACCGATTGCCGACTGAAATTTTCCACATCTTCGCCATTGGTGGAAATCACGTCCAACGAGTCCACTACGGCGATGTGGTGCCAAGTCGCAACGCAACCCAGTTGCAATGCAAGTCGCAACGCAAAATCAGCTTGAAAATCAATGGTGGATTCCTAGCTTTAGACATTGATACTGGTGCCACGCACAAAAGAACCAGTTAAAGCATGGTCCCTTACTTGATGAAGGGTTAGTCACGCTATGACAGTGCGTTGAACTTCTCAAGTGATGAAAAGGATGGCGGCCATTTTTGTCAGCTGGGGTTTCGACAGAGTATCAGTCTAGCTTAGGGCTCGTTTCCACCAGCATATGGCGTCGGCGTTTCAATTAGCGTTCCAACGTTTCCACCGAAAGATTATGCAATCGCGTTTTTCACCTCGACTGAAATATTAAGGCCAATTTTTACCAGATACATTGGGTCATATGAATAAAGACTAGTAAATGCTTTTACTTAAATTTTGCAATACAAATGCACAAGGCAATGCTGTACAAATCTGAAGTAAAAGCATTTGCTAGTCTTTATTCATATGACCCATTGACTTAAAGTTCTTTTTTATTGCTTGCCAAAGATTTTCATATCACGGTCGCTGAAATCCCTTACGGTTTTTGTGTCTATTTACGTACTGGTCAGCTGGAACTTTGCTGCCGTCTTTTGGCGATAAGCGCGGCTGAGTACTCCTATCAGTCATTCTGATCGGGAACCACGGTTTCCTCCGCTGCTCAGCCGCAGTCTAGCGTCCAGTGGAAATACCTAGTAAGTCACATTTTTGGAAAAAATGAGTTAAGGCTAAATTCTTTCTTAGCTAAAAAGGTTCTTTAGGGGTTCTTTGTGCTACACCAGAGGAACCCCAAGGTTCTATATAGAACCTTCTGTAAAGAACCCGAAAGGGTTCCATATAGAACCTTTCTGTCGCCAAAGAACCCATAAAGGTTCCAGTAAGAACTCTTTTCTGAGGGAAAGGTTCTATCTGGAACCTCTAAAGGTTCTTAAACAACCCGAGGGTTCTTAAATCAGAGGGTTCTCCTGGTGTAGCACCAAAGAACCTTTTCGGCTAAGAGTGTAGGTATTTTTTCATCATACTAAACAGATTTTGTTTGCAAAATGTTCGCCAAAGCCTCGGAATGACAGACGTAAAAACCGAGTAAGTGCACCACTAAGTCATCAGAATTGTGACTTACTATGCTTTTACCTTTGCACATTCGGCACGAAACCAGAGGTACATTGTAAAACATACATGTAGCAAATTGCATTTAATCCTGTTGTATGACATATTTTTAATTAGAAGTATTTTCCACAACAAATCTCTTCCAAGTTGTCATTCCACATAAACCCATTTTTCTCGAAAATACATGTACCAAAATGTGACGTACTAGACGCAAGGGCCCAACGCGCCGCGTAGCGGCCAACAGCGAAGCTAGCCAAAGACTTGACACGGGTCAATCAATAGAACTGGACTCATAGGAAATATGCACCTAATGTCCAGATGGAATATACCGGACGGTTGGTTCACGTTTTTAGTGACTGTGAAACGTAGATGGGTACATTATGTAGCGATACGCTGACAGATTTGCTGGGGACTTGCTCTGTGGATGTTGTAAAATGCGATTTTTGGAAGATTATTCTGATTTGTAACGTCATTTTTAATTAACATAAAAATATGTTGAGTAGCTGGGATAAGTTTATAAACATTTATTGAGCAGCCACCGTCATGACGTGGCCGGCTATAATGCTAAATATCGCAGCTTGTCGAGGGTATATCGCAGTCTTCAGATTCGCCCCTTGTCGTGGGCAAAAGTCGCCAGTGGGACACTACCACAACGCTGCATGTCCAACTCAAATGGTTGGCTGACAGACTCAGCAAGATGGATTATTCCAACACGCTGTCTCATTCCCTCGAGGTTTGACACTGTAAACCACAGGAGTAATCCGTCTGTCTGGTTTAAGATGTCGCCGTAAAAGGGCTCCCACCAAACGACCACATGATTAGCAGAGGGCGATCTGTACGCTTATGCTCAATCGGTGAACGTCATCCTGGGTGTAGTCAAAGACCCTCTTAGGGCTACGACTACATTAATCAGGCCTATATAAGCGAGGCGCACACAGACGATCATCTGCCCATCGAAGTGGTATTAAAATTTGGGTGTTGTACACTGTTAAAAATATCTGTAAATTTACAGCAGAATTTTCACTGCAAGGTTGCTGTAAAATTCATTTCACTGCAAACTGCTGTTTTTTTTTCACTGGAATTTAACAGCAAGATTACAGTTTCTCAGTTTTAAAGACAGCATTTGTTGTAGAATTTATACCATTTTGCTGTCAAAATACAGTAAACGGGTGCTGTCAAAATACAGAAAAGTGTTGTGTTACTCTGCTGCCAGCAAAAATGCTGTCAGCTTTTTATAGCAGTGTAGGACACTGATCTTATAGGTGAGTGGATCCATTATATGGAACCATGCTGACTCGAAGTGGCCGAACTGAACTATATTTTAATAATCAACTCTGGAATGTGTTATTTGTAGTCCGGAGACGCCGGTAACACCAATGAAGGTCAATGCCCCTCCCTTACAGACGCTGCATTGTCAACGAATGCAGCCGGCTACCGCCAGATCGGCCACTGTACGTATCCAACCACTGATAACGATGATTGATTCGCCAAACCAGAGCTGGCTGGCCTCGAATAAACGCGAGAGACTTCAGCAGAAGATAATTCATCAAGACCGATGGGCGAGGGTGACCAATGTCGACAGAAACGACGATAAAACTTGTCACAGCGCTATTGCAAAAATTCTTCCTCTCAAGTGCAGAATTCCATCAGAGAGACAAAGTACAGTCTTGTTAAAAAATAAAAAGACAGCAGATTATCCTTTCATGTGTTATGTTATGCCCGAAAATGTTGTTAAAAAGATCACATACGTAATTTAGTATTTCTGGCAAAATATCACTAAAATATAATGATTGCAAAATATCAAGAAAAAACTCATTTTTCAGAAATTGGAATTTTGAAATTAAAATCAACGTGATATCAGGCCCCAGTCGATCCTATGAATATCTGTGAAGAAACTTTTTAAAAATTACTTCTCATTTTCTAGATATATCAGAATATCATCAGTTTTTATGAATTTGATAATTTGCAAAATTCGACAGTTCACATATTTTCCCCTCATCAACAGTCACTCATCATGATAACATAATAGTTCATGCTGATTATTCCATCATTTTCACTTCAATAGACGGAGAATTTAACAAGTCTTAAAATGCCCCAAAATAGTGCATGTTTTTTATGACATTTTGTTATCTCTTGAAAACGAAAAGAGATTTTTCGAAACTTTTTTCACAGAATTTCTTAGAATTCATCAGGGAATAATATCAAGCTAATTTTAAAATGAAATTTTTGGATTCTGAAAATTGTGTTTTTCTTGATATTTTGAAATTCTATTGAATATCTTCATGATAATTTGCCACAAATCCTAAATTTGATATGTCATCATTTACGCAACATGTTTTTTTATAATACGGCAATCTCACCCATAAATGACCATTGGCATCTCAGCAGAATAGGAAACATCACTGTCTTTTTATTTTTTAACAAGACTGTACAACATTCAGAGAACAAATTTTTTGTTGTTAGCTTCAGGCTGAACATAGGACATTGAGCATGCCGAGAGGCAGGTTGCAAAGATCATCCCTCACTCTGGCCGCAAATTGGCTTCTGATTGGCTAGCTAGTTTGGCGCCAATATGAACGCGCACTAGTGACGCCTATTGGTCATATTCGGAGATTCACGTGAACCAAAGCAGTTTCGGAGCGGGGTAAAGTTTGATCCATACTTCTCCGTTTTGCGCTTTGCGCTTGTCCGTTCGCTATGTTTATGTGTGGTACCAACAATAAAATTACTTTTTCTAGCAAAACACGAAACGCGAAGTATGAATCTACCTTTACTCTCTTCAGGCCAACTCATACTTCTTCGCCCACCCGATGCAGAAAGAAATACATGTATGCTTTGTTTCGTACCAGTCTGGCGAGAAATAAAAAAGCATATTTCGTTCCGCATACAGGACTGGCGCCGTGTGCACAAAACATCTTAAGTGTAAAATTTCCCTTATCTTTTGTTTCGAACAACAGTTTAAGGGTAATTTTGCACTTAAGATGTTTTGTGCATACGGCCCCTGGTCTGCGAGGAAGTATGATTTGATCCTTATGCGATGTTATCTGACTCCACTTCTAGTGATGTAATCAGCATGTTCAGTTGAAGGATCTGTAAAGACACCGCAGTCAGGCCCGGATCCAGGGATGGGGCGTGGGGGGGGGTACGCCCCCTATTTTTGGCAGAATAATTTTGTTAGCAAGAAAAAAATAATCAGATGAAAAATCGAGTATTTTGCTCTCAGATGCCAGGAAAATGCATCTAAAGCACTAGAAACCGTCAAATTTTCGGGGGGGGGGGAGCCCCCGACCCCCGTTTGGGTTTCACGAGGGAACATGCATGCTGTCGGTGCCTCCGTCGAGCTACGCCCCCCCCCCTTTGCTGTCAATCCTGGATCCTGCCCTGGCAGTGACAGGTCAATAAGCAACAAGATCGTGTCAACCAGTTTTAACTGGTAGCCTACATCACACAAAGGATATTTCGCATTTTTGTTGTCGATGATGTCAAGGGTAATATCATCAGCACAATCGGTTTATCTAATTCCTACGTATAAAACTTATGTGTAAATCCAATTGTCCCCGACCGACGGCAACATATTGAACGCGACTAGCTAAAAAACATTATTATTGATAGTAGCATAACGAGAGGTCGTCGGACGGAGAGAGAAAGCTTCAGTGTTCAGTAATGTAAGTAATGAGCCTCCAGGGAAATGGTATGTAAGAAAAGAAAAAAAGGAAATAGCATTTTCTCACTTCCTTCCGCCAATATGGAGGGCAAATGATGGCTCAGGACATTTTTTGCAGTTTTGAAAGGAGCTTTATTGTCTGCCAATGTGATACAGGGAGTCCTCGCCAGTACTGTGTTCAGGGCCCATATTCTTTGGGCCATGTATTACGTGTAAGATTGGCTATGGTAATGCTTACCCAGTTCTACCGTAATCCCTGTAGCGGGGCCACGAATGCACAGGACTCGTTAGATTGAACAGCAAGGATGAGAAGACGGTTGCGAGGAACCCATGTATGTGTTGAACTATGTGTAGTATGAAAAATAACGTTGTCGTAAAGTTTACGTTGATCGTTTGATTTCGAAACCTCCCTTATATTCGGCAACGAACGAATGTTGAAGTGTACATTAAAGAAAATGTATCACGACTTCATTGTCTACATTTAATGTTTGTAAACATGGATATTTACATTATGTTATTTTGGACTTTCGGGGCATGCCAACACACCAAATTGAATACTTTTAGAATCAACAGAATTTCTAGAGGGGCACGCCATCAACAAATGACTCATAAGACAAAGAAAGCCTGGACATAAACAAACAAAATGTAAATAAACAATGAATTTCGTGGCCCGCGAAAATGCCCGTGATACATTATCTTTAATTATTGGGGCAATGTGTGTTTAAATAGATTTCTTTTTTTCACTTTAAGTTTATTTCGCATTTACCTATTTTATTACTCGTTGTTTTTTACCCACAGTTTGTATTCAAATGTCCACCTAATGGTTTTTTTCTTAGAGAGAGTGTAAGCTTTTCGTTAGATCGAACAACTTTGACGCCGATATCCACTCCATCCATAGGCTGTAATTTGATATCCTATTTCAATACGGTTACACTCAAACGTGACAAAGCCATCACAGTAGGTAAGACCCGATGTCACTGTCATCTTGATAATGCTTCCTCAGATAGGGTAGCCAGCAACTGTTGCCATGGTACGAGTCTTGTAGGCTGTTTGGCGCGTGGTTTCTTCCACTAGTTGCTGCCATAGGTGATTATTGAAGTGATAGAGCGTTACGTCCACCAGTAGTGCAGCTAAAATGGAATTAACAAACAGTATGGAGAGGGTTGGTAGTTATTCGAGACAATCGTATGTACATTATATTATGTGTAGGCCTATACATGTAAATTGGCATGTGCACTTTCTAGAAGTGCGGCGATGTCGTACATGAGTTCTTAAAGATACCAGTAATTGATTTTGTCGACGCCATTAGCGTCCCATCCGTACTAATTGTGTAAAATTTTGAACTTTTGAAATATCGTTAATACATTCAAATTCATTGACTGATATCTGCAACATGTCACTTTTTTAATCAGCAAACTCATCATTTTAAGCATTTTTATTGGATTCCAAGGACAGCACAATCGTGATGTCATATGTGCTCATGCATATTTATTAAGGTACCGGTACAACCAATAGGCCTAGCAGTCACAGTAAGTCATTCACTAAATAAAGGTCTTCAGCCTATTATGGACACTAGTGACATCACAACTCACGGCAATAGTCTCCATGGATTGATAAAAATTCAAAAGTTTACAATGAGTGGAATCTTCCTTTAACTCTGTCCTCGACGCTTCACAGGGCTGGCTGGGGGGAACACATCTACACAGTACAAGGAATTCGGGTGAAGTGCGTTTATTTTCAAATTACAATGACGTCTTGTTACAATACAATGGGAGAGCGATTAGCATTCAAAAAAGGAGCGAATAACGAAACTGATCTGATGACGCAGTCGACCGTTTGGGCTTAAAAATATAGGATAGTTTAGAAACCCAAACCAATCCACGACATACTCCCCCCGATTGGATACGCCACATATCCAATCAACCACAGACAAATCACTACATATCGCAATCAACAATTTACCCCAAAGAACAACTGCATCAGCAGAACAGAAACATTTATATATGTTTACAATAGGTTCTACATTAGTTCTACTCGTAAAAGCTATAACATTAAGATTGGCTGAAAAGGATGGAGCACCCGATTTATTTGAGAAAAAGGAGAAAAGCATTAGCTGGTCACCCCAATGACAATGATGACATATTATAGCCACAAGAATCGGTCAAAAACTTGCATTGTCTTAAGATTGTCTGGTAACAGAGTTAACATCACTGACACTTATAACTACTGATGTATAACTCCTTTCTTTGCAAACTCAACTTATAAACTCTCTGTGCGTACACTTATAATACTTGCACACACCTTACTTATAAACTCAATACTTCTTGAACACTCTTTGCAAACTCAACTTATAAACTCTCTGTGCGTACACTTATAATACTTGCACACACTTTACTTATAAACTCAATTAAACACTCTACTTCTTCAACACAGACACATTGAGCTCAAACCACCGGACAACTTAGAACTTGTCTCTTCAATATACATAATATATTCCGCGGGATAAACTTATAAACTAATCCCTCTAATATCACCGACAGGATGAACTAAAAAAGTCACCCCTTCTAGGCTACCATTCAATTCCAAACAATGCAACAATTAACCGACTTAAGTTAGGCTAGTCGAATTCAAGGCTTCAACAGTAGTCAGCGAATTAATACGTCTAGTCAATAAACCAACTATAAACTCCACTTTTGCGCAGGCTTTGAAACTCTTCCTGCACGCGTAATTTGGACATTTGTTTTCTCCTGAACGACACTTTCAGGTTGGGAAGTCATGCTGTCAAGACCTTCCCTGGACAAACATGGCGTTTTCTCATTGATTTCAAGGTCATGCAATTTCTGCACAGGGCGGACTACTTTCCCCTGCTCTTGTCTACATATTTTGCGTGCTTTTATCCCTCGCCAGGGAAATCCCTCGCCACCAAATTTCATTGCAATCCGCCGACCTCCACTTTATCACATTCTGCCTGGTCTATTCGTGGACCTACACTTAACAAGGTTAATGATAAGTTAGTCATAGAAGTGCTGGCGATTGATGCCTAATGCGAGGGTCCGTGGGTTCGAGTCCTATGGCAAGCGGTTTGTCCATTTATTCCAAGTTTTTGCTCTGGAAACTTAGTTTAGTGATGAAAACTAACTTTTTGCTTGCAGAACTTGGGTTTGCTCTTGGAACTCATATTTCAACGCCAGAACTGTACATAGTTCCAAGATCAGATGAACAAAAATCTCAGGGAAAAATCTAGATCTGCTCGACAACCTTACGTCTTTTTTAGCTACGACTAGAGATCACCACAACGACTAGAGAATATGACTACAACAACGTCTTTATTTTGCAGCGCCATCTTACGTCTTTTTAGCTACGACTAGAGATCATCACAACGACTACAGAATATGACTACAACAACGTCTTTATTTTGTAACGTCTTTATTTGCGGTTATAACCGCCCATATGCGCCCCTCCGTCAACGAACTTACATGGGTAACCTGCTTTAGGTATTTACAGTGAAAAATATTCACACCGCCACCAGAACCAGAACCAGAACCATGCTGCACAGAGCAAAAAGCCAATATGTACTAATTTTGCAAAATATTTTTATTTAGAGTGGTTTTGGAAAAAAATTGCTGACGCCCAAGTGATCTTATGGCCCCAAACAGGGTTAATCTACGCGAAGGGCATCGCCCTCGTAATGGCCAAGAGGGTTAGAAATGATGGTTGCCTGACCCATGTGACACGTAGCTGTCGGAAGCTGATGCCGCCCTAATTGATCTTTTACAACACTTAAGGTACATTAGTCAAACAGAGCGCAAGTCGATGAGTAGGTTTCACTGAGAATACCCGAATGGACATTGGAGCATTACTGTAATGATGACGACCCGATTGCAGAGACCTCGCTCGAGACTGCTAGCGAGCCTGGTGCTAAAATGGGAAACTGAAAATATCTCCGCGTGCAAGACGAAATGACAGCCCGATGTGATAATATGTGAGTTTGCCAATGAAATCGATCTGACAACACCAATATCCAAGTATCACTGTTTTGGAAATGCACTGTATGCATTTAGTTTTTCTATCTCCTGGCAGCCGACGTAATCTTTGACCTTTTGGCACCATATACCACGACAGCGTGCTGTGCATGGTGGCGAGGTTGATCATTTGAAACGTTTTTCAGTGAGGCCCGTGTGCCAGTTTGACATTACAATAGATTGACGGAATAAGCCGCGACTTGACAATGACACACAAAGAAACAGCGAGTCCGTTTCTCAGTGTGTTCCGAACAATGGGAATCACACAGAAAAATGGCCACACTGAAAAACGTTACACCTGTCGCCGACCGATTGCCGACTGAAATTTACCACATCTTCGCCATTGGTGGAAATCACGTCCAACGAGTCCACTACGGCGATGTGGTGCCAAGTCGCAACGCAACCCAGTTGCAAAACAAGGCGCAACGCAAAATCAGCTTGAAAATCAATGGTGGATTCCTCGCTTTAGGCATTGACACTGCTGCCACGCACAAAAGAACGAGTTGAAGCATGGTCCCTTACTTGATGAAGGGTTAGTCGCTCTATAACAGCGCGTTGAACTTCTCAAGTGATGAAAAGGATGGCGGCCATTTTTGTCAACTGAGGTTTCGACATAGTATCAGTCTAGCTTAGAGCTCGTTTCCACCAGCATATGGCGTCGGCGTCAGCGTCGGCGTTTCAATTAGCGTTCCAACGTTTCCACCGAAAGATTATGCAATCGCGTTTTTTATCTCGACTGAAATATTAAGGCCAATTTTTACCAGATACATTGACTTAAGTTCTTTTTTATTGCTTGCCAAAGATTTTCATATGACGGTCGCTGTAATCCCTTACGGTTTTTGTGTCTATTTACGTACTGGTCAGCGGGAACTTTGCTGCCGTCTTTTTGGTGATAAGCGCGACTGACTGCTTCTATCACGGTTTCCTCCGCTGCTCAGCGGCAGTAGCCATGGCATATACACGCAATTTGTAGAATTTACCATGTAAGCGTCGGCTCCGCAGAGGAATTACAACACTGCATGTCCAACTCAAATGGTTGGCTGACAGACTCAGCAAGATGGATTATTCCAACACGCTGTCTCATTCCCTAGAGGTTTGACACTGTAAACCGCAAGAGTAATCCGTCTGTCTGGTTTAAGATGTCGCCGTAAAAGGGCTCCCACCAAACGACCACATGATTAGCAGAGGGCGATCTGTACGCTTATGCTCAATCGGTAAACGTCATCCTGGCTGTAGTCAAAGGCCCTCTTAGTCTTAGGGCTACGACAAATTAATTATGCCTAGCTATGAATCCACCATTGATTTTCAAGCTGATTTTGCGTTGCGACTTGTTTTGCATCTGGGTTGCCTTGCAACTGGGCACTCGACCGGCGTATAGTGTACTCGCTAGACGTGATTTCCTCCAGTGGCGAAGATATGGTCAATTTCGGTCGGCAATCGGTCGGCGACCGGTATCAGTTACTTGCGATCGTATTCAATCGCAGGTAGCAGGTTGCAAAGCAAGTCGCAACGCAGAAAATCAGCAGTGGATTTCTAGCTCAGGCGAGGCGCACACAGTCGCCCATCTGCTCATCGAGGTGGTACTAGAATTCTGGTGTTGTAGGGCACTGATCTTATGTGAGTGGATCCAGTATATGGAACCATGCACACTCAAAGGGCCGATTTAATAGACGCTGGCTAAGCTAACCATCGGTTCAACCAAAAATAGATAGGCATGCGAAAAGTGTACAACTAAATTTTCACCAAAAAGCCCTACATGTATTGGATGGATAGTAAGCGCTATACAGAGCTTAGAAAACGGGGCTTTTGGTGAAAAATTTAGTTAATGTACATTTTTCGCACGCCTATCTATTTTTGGTGGAGCCAATGGTTAGCTTAGCCAGCGTCTATTAAATCGGCCCATGTATAGTGGCCGAACTGAACTATACTTTGAAAATCAACTATGGAAAACCTAACGAAAGTGTTATTTCTAGACCGGAGACGCCGGGAATGCCAGTGAAGGTCAATGCCCCTCCTCTCCCTCCCCTTGCAGACGCTGCATTGTCAACGAATGCAGCCGGCTACCGCCAGATCGGCCACTGTACGTATCCAACCACTGATAACGATGATTGATTCGCCAAACCAGAGCTGGCTGGCCTCGAATAAACGCGAGAGACTTCAGCAGAAGATAATTCATCAAGACCGATGGGCGAGGGTGACCAATGTCGACAGACAAGACGATAAAACTTGTCACAGCGCTTTGCAAAAATTCTTCCTCTGAAGTGCAGAATTCCTTTAGAGAGACAAAGTACAGTCTTGTTAAAAAATAAAAAGACAGCAGATTATCCTTTGTTTCTCAGCTAATATCGATGGTTCCAACCTCAATATGTGTTTATGTTATGCCCGAAAATGTTGTTAAAAAGATCACATACGAAATTTAGTATTTCTGGCAAAATATCACTAAAATATCATGATTGCAAAATATCAAGAAAAACTCATTTTTCAGAAATTGTAATTTTGAAATTAAAGATCACATACGAAATTTAGTATTTCTGGCAAAATATCACTAAAATATCATGACTGCAAAATATCAAGAAAAAACTCATTTTTCAGAAATCGGAATTATGAAATTAAAATCAACGCGATATCACGCCCCAGTCGATCCTATGAATATCTGTGAAGAAACTTTTTAAAAATTACTTCTCATTTTCTAGATATATCAGAATATCATCAGTTTTTATGAATTTGATATTTTGCAAAATTCGACAGTTCACATATTTTCCCCTCATCAACAGTCACTCATCATGATAACATAATAGTTCATGCTGATTATTCCATCATTTTCACTTCAATAGACGGAGAATTTAACGAAAGTCTTAAAATGCCCCCAAAATATTGCATGTTTTTTTATGACATTTTGTTATCTCTTGAAAACGAAAAGAGATTTATCGAAACTTTTTTCACAGAATTTCTTAGAATTCATCAGGGAATAATATCAAGCTAATTTTGAAATGAAATTTTTGGATTCTGAAAATTGTGTTTTTCTTGATATTTTGAAATTCTAATATCTTCATGATAATATGCCACAAATCCTAAATTTGATATGTCATCATTTACGCAACATGTCTTTTTGTATAATACGGCAATCTCACACATAAATGACCATTGGCATCTCAGCAAAATACATGTAGGAAACATCACTGTCTTTTTATTTTTTAACAAAGGTCCAAGGTACAAAAGGCACAAAATTGACACACAAAATGATAATAAACAAGAAGTCAATCTCCAGAATTCACGAATTTTCGACCCCAACCGGGGTCTTTTTCAAGTGGAACTTTACAACTTTTATTTTTTAAAAACATTCAGAGAACAAATGTTTTTTTGTTAGCTTCAGGCTGAACATAGGACATTGAGCGTGCCGAGAGGCAGGTCGTAAAGATCATCCGTCACTCTGGCCGCAAATTGGCCTCTGATTGGCTAGCTAGTTTGGCGCCAATATGAACGCGCACTAGTGACGCCTATTGGTCATATTCGGAGATTCACTTGAACCGAAGCAGTTTCGGAGCGGTGTAAAGCTAGATTCATTCCGTGTTTCGCTTTGCGCTTGTTCGTTCCCTATGTTTATGTGTGGTACCAACAATGAAATTACTTTTTCTAGTACGCATTCACATACTAGGAAACGGACACGCGCAAAGCGCAAACGCTAAGTATGAATCTACCGTTCAGGCCAATTCATACTTTGCGTTTTGCGCTTTCCTATGTGAATGCGTACTAGAAAAAGTAATTTTATTGTTGGTACCACAAATAAACCTAGGGAACGAACAAGCTCAAAGCGCAAAACGGAGAAGTATGAATCTAGCTTTACTCTCTTCAGGCCAACTTATACTTCTTCGCCCGCCCCACGCAGAAAGAAATACATGCATGCTTTCTTTGGCACCAGTCTGGCGATAAATAACAAGCGTATTCCGTTCCGCATACAGGTCTGGTCTGCGAGGAAGTATGAATTGATCCTTATGAGTATATGTATATTATGCTCGCATATACTCTTATGCGATGTTATCAAGTTTCTCCTCCCTCTACTTCTAGTCATGTAATCAGCATGTTCAATTGAAGGATCTGTAACGACACCGCGGATCCAGGGATGGGGCGTACGCCCCCTATTTTTGGCAGAGCAATGGTTTTTTTAGCAAGAAAAAAATTAATCAGATAAAAAATCGAGTATTTTGCTCTCAGATGCCAGGAAAATACATCTAAAGCACTATAAATTGTCAATTTTTTTTTGGGGGGGGGGGAGAGCCCCGACCCCCAGTTTGGGTTTCACGAGGGAACACGCATGCTCGACGGAGGCTACGCCCTCCCCCTTGCTGTCAATCGCGAATCCGGCCCTGGCAGTGACAGGTCAATAAGCAACAAGATCGTGGCAACCAGTTTTAAAGGAGCACGGTATTGCCACTTTTTCTCGACAGCCGGCGCCACCGCGCCACTCTCCAACCCAGGGGCTAACTACGTGTCGGCGAATTGACCCGATTTACTACGTACATTTTGTAATGCATTTTTGTAGTTCGTCTTACTGCCGCTAGGTGGCTCCCTTTACGTCGGCAGTCAAATAACGCATTTGAGATCCAATACCGTGCTCCTTTAAATGTAACCTACATCACACAAAGGATATTTCGCATTTTTGCTGTCGATGATGTCAAGGGTAATATCATCAGCACAATCGGTTTATCTAATTCCTACGTATAAAATTTATGTGTAAATCCAATTGTCCCCGACCGACGGCAACATATTGAACGCGACTAGCTAAAAAACATTATTATTGATAGTAGCATAACGAGAGGTCGTCGGACGGAGAGAGAAAGCTTCAGTGTTCAGTAATGTAAGTAACGAGCCTCCAGGGAAATGGTATGTAAGAAAAGAAAAAAAGGAAATAGCATTTTCTCACTTCCTTCCGCCAATATGGAGGGCAAATGATGGCTCAGGACATTTTTTGGCAGTTTTGAAAGGAGCTGTGCTGCCTGCCAATGTGATAGTACAGGGAGTCCTCGCCAGTGTGTTCAGGGCCCATATTCTTTGGGTCATGTACATGTATTACGTGCAAGATTGGCTATGGTAATGCCGGGATTCGAACCCACGTCTCCACATAAGGCAACACCGCCAACCGTGGGTTCGAATCCCGGTACTGTCAAGTGACCAGCATAGCAAACCTATGATTTCTATGGTAGCCTAAGGCTGCGTTTAGCTGACACGCGGAATGCGGTATAGGGACGCGGAAACCCTGGCGGAAAGATATGTTGTATGCGAAAATGCATTGCATTTTCCGCTTCCGCGTTCCGCAATCCGCATTCCGCGTGTCAGCTAAACGCAGCTTTATGCTTAAACAGTTCTACCGTAATCCCTGTAGCGGGCCCAGGAATGCACATGACTCGTTAGATTGCACAACCAGGATGGGAAGACGGTTGCGAGGAACCCCGGGCCAGTACATGTGTTAAAGTATGTGTAGCATGAAAAATAACGTTGTCGCAAAGTTTACGTTGATCGTTTGATTTCTAAACCTCCCTTATATTCGGCAATGAACGAATGTTGAAGTGTAAATTAATTATAGGGGCAATGTGTGTTTAAAGCCTCACTGTATTGAACTTTACGATATTTTCAAAGTGTTAGGAGAGTGCAGGTATTGGTCTCATAGCCTCGTGAAGGTCCCCAAAATACTTGCCTGATACTTACATGTACTTCAAAGAATTAAGCCCTAGTTTTCAGCACACATTGAAAAAACTGCAGACAGAGCTCTAATGTATTCAGATAGAGCATAGTACATTTTACACTACACTAACGTCGGAGGACGTAAGCACTTTCTGAATTCAATAGGCTTTAAAAAGATTTCTTTTTTTCACTTTAAGTTTATTTTGCTTTTATTTATTTTATTACTCATTGCCTTTTAACCGCAATTTGTTTGCAAATGTCTACCAAATGGTTTTTTCTTAGAGAGAGTGTAAGCTTTTCGTTTAATCGAACAACTTTGACGCCGATATCCACTCCATCCATACGCTGTAATTTGATATCCTATTTCAATACGGTTACACTCAAACGTGACAAAGCCATCACAGTAGGTAAGACCCGATGTCACTGTCATCTTGATAATGCTTCCTCAGATAGGGTAGCCAGCAACTGTTGCCATGGTACGAGTCTTGTAGGCTGTTTGGCGCGTGGTTTCTTCCACTAGTTGCTGCTATAGGTGATTATTGAAGTGATGGAGCGTTACGTCCACCAGTAGTGCAGCTAAATGGAATTAACAAACAGTATGGAGAGGGTTGGTACTTATTCCAGACAATATACGTACGTACATTATATTGTGTGTATAAATTGGCCTGTGCACTTTCTACTGTAGAAGTGCGTCGATGTCGTACTTAAGGCGGGGGGCTACCTATAGCTGAGCTCATTCCCTAGTGGCAATCCACGGAACTGGCCTTTGTGCGACCAGTCATTCACATTCAGATTAAATCCGATCACCCTGAAATACTGTTTTCGAAAACCAATCTTCAGTGTACGTGCCGACCCTAAATCTTTTGTGTCCACTGCGGGTATTGTTCAGCTCTGTCACTGGTGCTTTGGTCACAAGTGGCCGAACAGAGTTTACTCAAAGGGCGCGAATAGTGCAAATCTACATAACAAAGAAGTAACTTGCCAGCGGTATGGAAATTTTCAAATTTCCCAAACAAGTTTTCTCTTTTTTGGACACATATATTTGAAAAATTTCTTTTGGATGTTATTGCCATATGTGCATTCTAGGGCAACACGATCGCCTTTTTTGGATAGTTGGTCGGGAATATGAAATATTTCAAAAACTGTAAATCGAGCCTTTTTTGGCATTAAATAGTTTATACCAATTAAATGGAAAGTACTTTCGTAAAAAACGGATCGTTAGGCCCTGCAGGCATCAGGCCTGTATGTTACAGACTATGTGGGAAACTGATGTGTCGCATCCCAAGTCTGCAAAATTGTTTGCGAACTCAAATTTTGACAACTTGTTATAACTTAATTAACTCCATCGTAATTGGTCAAAATGAACAATTCTTTCACAGAACGGGAGCATAAAGGTTGTAGCTAAAACATTTTGTTGACATCAATTAGTTACTTTTTGTCATGAATATGTTAGGACGCTTGTTTTCAAAGAGCGTCAATAAAGTCGGCATAGGTAGTCCCCCGCCTTAAAGATACCAGTAATTGATTTTGTCGACGTCATTAGCGTCCCATCCGTTCATTGTGTAAAATTTAGAATTTTTATATTGAAATATCGTAAATACATTTAAATTCATTGACATCTGCAACATGTCTTTTTTTTTTTAAATCAGCACACTCATTATTTTAAGCATTTTTATTGCATTCCAATGACCACTGGACAGCACATGTGATGTAATATGTGTTCAATGCATATTTATGGAGGTACAACCAATAGGCCTAGCAGTCACAGTATTAGGTCATTCACTACAATAAAGGTCTTCACACTATTATGGACACTAGTGACATCACAACTCATGGCATAGCCTCCATGGATTGATAAAAATTCAAAAGTTTACAATGAGTGGAGTCTTCCTTTAACTCGTTTTGAGATTCAACATTTTCACCTATGGTTTGATGGCAATCCTGGTACTCGGTCATCCATGACCTTAGGCTTCCGATAAAGATACCGAAAGAAAGCTTGTAGCCCCTACATGTACTTTCCAATACACTCAGCTTTTGTTTTTTTCACGAAATGTTTACTTTGGAAATAATATGCCTTTTTGCGTGGGTTTTGTTTTTTAGGTCCATCCTGTATAAATTGCCTCAATTAAGAAACGATACGGCTTAAAACGACCCTATTTTGAGAGATATCTAACATAGAGCACAAAAAACGACACACAAAATGATAATAACATAAAGTCGTCACCGAATTTCGCAAGTTTTCCACCCCAACCGGGGTCTTCCTCAGGCACTTTCTAGTTGCGATCCCGTTCTAGTAGAGATCTGGGATCTCTACTAGAAAGTGCCTGAGGAAGACCCCGGTTGGGGTCGAGAATTTGCAAAATTCGGAGACGACTTTATGTTTATATACTACCTATTTTGAGAGGATGTATGGAACTTAACTCGGGTGTTGAGACGATGCCAATTATAATTTTAAATTTAATAATTTAATTTATTCGTAATACATGTACAATGTATATACAATATGAAATGGTCCATGGACCATGTGCTCACTGGGTTGGACATAATAGTCTAATGACAGAGGGAGGTACATATCAGTTATGAGCAATCTGGGTCAAGTCATTCCCAGAAAAGACTGATGATTTTTGGGTTATGCCACCTGGCGGCCATATTGGATGTCCGATCGGGCTGGAACTTCACATGGACATGAAGGTCATCTGCAGGGGACCAAATAGCACATTGGAGCGCTTTGGGTCAAGTCGTTNGGTGGCCAAACTGAGAGTCGAATCGGACCGAAACTTGGTGTCGTGGGTCATCTGACCTAGGGGTATATATGTACCAAGTTTCAGATCAATAGTTTCAGCAGTTACGAAACGTGCCCTGCTAACGGACAACGACGGACGACGACGACGACGGACGACGGACGCTGCACCATCGTAATAGCTCACCCCAGTGAGCTAAAAATACAAAGAGGAACTGAAGTACTATAAAAGAAACGCAATAAACAAACACAGGAACATAAAAAGTACATGCACTACAGGTAGGCCTAACCATGCAGGTCATGGACCTATGTTATGGCACCAACAGGGCTTTCAATTTCCAGGTAGAACTACCGTTAAACGGTAGCGCCCAAATTAGCCGCGCCCAAAATAGGCCTGAAATTTTTTTTTAAAGAAAAAAAATTTGATTTTTTTTTTGAAAAATTTTGTGGGCAGTAGGCCTATACCTAAGGGCGATGTCTGCTTTGGAAATAACATCTGAAAGTGTAAACAATTAATTGTGCACAACTGAAAAAAGATTTTATTTGTGAGCATCATTGAATCTTGCTGTTTTTTTCTTTTGTAAGATGTCTTCATATCATCTGTAGCCATCACAAAGCAGACGAGGCCATGCAAAAATGCGCCCAAAATAGGCCTCTTGAAAATACCTGGTATGCCCTCATCCTGGAAATTGAAACCCCTGCCAGAGGGATAAGTAGAACACAAAAAGAAGGAACAGGACGGTATCAATGTTGACGGCATTGCACCAGCTAAGTTGGACGACATTTATAGCACCGACAAAAGCTGACAAAGGTGCACATGTCGTCAACATCAAGACGGTCCAGTCTATTAACGTAAAAGTGATTCAAAGAAGACTTAAAAGAATTGGTGGTGCTTTGGCTTCTGATATTAAACGGGATAGAATTCCAAAGCTTTAGGTGTCCTGTTAAAATACGAAGCACCGAAAGTTTCAGAATAAAACCTTGGCTGTCCAAGTCGTAGACCGTCGCCCCTTCAATAACACACCAGTTAAAATTAATATTGCCAAAAAAGGGCTAAGTGATGAGATATCGATATTTTCAATTTTTGAATGTGGGAATCAACACGAAACGAACAGAAGCTAGACCGTGGCATCCCTGCAGCAGACCTAGTTACCACTCCGTCTGTATTAGCTCTAACTCACTTTGCGTTCTCGGGATCAAAGGTCAGTATTAACTCAACATATGTCCACTGGGCATGACGGTCCGACAGATAATCGATGGTAAAGGAGACTCTGATATGAGGAATGGCCTTACAGATAGCGTTGCTTTGAGCAATATCCATGTGAGGTCGAGAATTGAAGATTGATACCGACGGCGAATCCGGTAAATGATCGAACAAAATGTTGGCGCGCTGACAAGTCAGTGGCAAAAAAGGCGGGCGGTTGGCATCAATAAAGAGGAAGAGTAGAAGGATTTTCCAGTTCGAGACGTTCGACACTGCCATAAAGGGGACCACGTCTATGTGGCCCGGGTTCTATGTGGCCCGGATTCTAACCCTAACCCTAACCCTAACCCTAACCCTAACCCTAACCTGGGCCACATAGAACCCTAACCCTAACCCTAACCCTAACCCGGGCCACATAGAACCCGGGCCACATAGGGTAGGCCCCCATAAAGGAATCAAGCATAAAGGTTCAAATTACAAATTTTGCATTTTATAAATGAGGACAGTATCCTTCAAACCTCAACAGATTTGCATTCTGACTCCTCCATATGATAGGCAAGACTCTTCTGCATGCTTACTGCAAATTTTGTTAAATTCCGACTAGTTGATCTACATGTAATTGATACCAAAAGGGCTGAAATAATTAGAACCCCACGAACGATGAGAGCGCAGGGTCATCTGTGTACATTTGAATAGGCTAACGTACATGTACATTTGCACATGGAACACTAATTATGCTGCAAATAGCTATGTTATCCTCAGAAATGGAATTCAAGGCATCAAGTTGACAGATTCATGTACCGCACTACCATAAAAAAGTTGAAGCTCCTTCCTATTAGGTAAAGCCAAAATTCAGGCAGTGAGAGACATCTGGTGGCAACACATGAAGTGTCATCCCTCAGTTACTTCATCGTTCGCAGTTAAACCTTTATGTTTGATTCCTTTATGACACTAATCTGCCGTTCTCTATACGTCTGTCAATAAATACACACAGAAAATACTGCAGCCCAGACGACAAATGCAAATCAATGCTTTATTACTGACATTTCGTGTCGGAAACAAAATGAAATACCAAATACCAAATTGGTTGACTTGGTGATTCAAATACAGGATGTCCCAAAAAAATGTCCCAGGATGTCCAAAAAACAGGAGCAGAGTAGCAGCTGCGTGTGGCCAGAACTTCGATGGTAAAAGGGTGAAGGTAGACAATGGGACCCGATGGTACCTACGAACAGGAATATTCCCAGCAGGAGACCAGAACTGATCTGGACAGATAAAAGGGATAAACAAATCCACCCCGTCGAGATCACGGTCTGCTTGGACGCCGCAGTCTTTGAAAGGGCGGACGAGAAACGTCGGAAGTACCCGTACCAAGCTCTAGCAACTGACCTTGCCGCAACCCACCAGGGATTCCGTGTCAACGTAGTCCCTATCGCTGTTGGGGCGCTCAGCACCCTAAAATCCGTGGTTAGGCAGGTCAAGGGGCTAGGCAGTATAGTCAAGTGTGAAGGTGCTTTTCTGAGGGAGGTCCAGAGGGCGGCCATCTTTGGCTCAGCCATGACCATCAAGCGCCATCTCGCTCAGTGAGTGCTCAGGAACTGGCAGTGGACCATCAACCGCCAAGGCAGACGCTGCAGGACATGTAGACTCTGACAGGGTCGCAAAAGTGTAACAAGCATACACAGCAAGCGACAAGAGTCTCAAAGACCGTCTCTCGCCCAAACCCCGCCTGGGTTGCATGACCTGGGGGGTATGGGACCTCGGGTGAACCAAAGCACACCCAAGGAACCCCAGAGACGAAACTGGAATATCGGATTGTCCCAAAAATNCGAAATGTTTACTTTGGAAATAATATGCCTTTTTGCGTGGGTTTTGTTTTTTAGGTCCATCCTGTATAAATTGCCTCAATTAAGAAACGATACGGCTTAATAAAACGACCCTATTTTGAGAGATATCTAACATAGAGCACAAAAAAACGACACACAAAATGATAATAAACATAAAGTCGTCTCCGAATTTCGCAAATTTTCGACCTCAACCGTGGTCTTCCGCAGGCACTTTCTAGTAGCGATCCCGTTGTAGTAGAGATCTGGGATCTCTACTAGAAAGTGCCTGAGGAAGACCCCGCTTGGGGTCGAAAATTTGCAAAATTCGGAGACGACTTTATATGACATGTATTTTGAGAGGATGTATGGAACTTAACTCGGGTGTTGAAACGATGCCAATAACACACCAGTTAAAATTAATATATTACATGTACAAGGAAAACGTCGTCTCCAATTCCCGCAAATTTTCGACCCCAACCGGGGTCTTCCTCAGGCACTTTCTGGTCGAAGTTCCAGAAAAGACTGATCCCAGTTAAAATTAATACAGTGTATTGCCAAAAAAGGGCTAAGTGATGAGATATCGATATTTTCAATTTTTGAATGTGGGAATCAACACGAAACGAACAGAAGCTAGACCGTGGTGTAAAGGAGACTCTGATATGAGGAATGGCCTTACAGATAGCGTTGCTTTGAGCAATATCCATGTGAGGTCGAGAATTGAAGATTGATACCGAAGGCGAATCCGGTAAATGATCGAACAAAATGTTGGCGCGCTGACAAGTCAGTGGCAAAAAAGGCGGGCGGTTGGCATCAATAAAGAGGAAGAGTAGAAGGATTTTCCAGTTCGCGACGTTCGACACTGCCATAAAGGAATCAAGCATAAAGGTTCAACTTACAAATTTAGCATTTTATAAAGCCCGTGTCACACTGTCCCGAAATTAGACACCCGACGGTCACACGAATATGGAATCTTGAATTTCGCGTGAAGATGGCCCCAAAGTCAACTTCCAGAATCTTGCAAATTTTCGACCCCAACCGGGGTCTTCTTCAGGCTGGCATTTATCAGTAAGATTTCCAAAAGTTTCCATAATTCGTATGACCATCGGGTGTCAACTTCGGGACAGTGTGACACGGGCTTTAATGAGGACAGTATCCCTTTAAACTTCAACAGATTTGCATTCCGACTCTTCCATATGATAGGCAAGACTCTTCTGCATGCTTACTGCAAATTTTATTGAATTCCGACTAGTTGATCTTATGATACAAAAGGACTGAAATAATTAGAACCCCACGAACGATGAGAGCGCAGGGTCATCTGTGTACATTTGAATAGGCTAACGTACATTTGCACATGGAACACTGATTATGCTGCAAATAGCAATGTTATCCTCAGAAATGGAATTCAAGGCATCAAGTTGACAGATTCATGTTCCCCACTACCATAAAAAAAGTTGAGGCTCCTTCCTATTACGTAAAGCCAAAATTTAGGCAGTGAGAGACATCTGGTGGCAAAACATGAAGTGTATTCCTCAGTTACTTCATCGTTCGCAGTTAAACCTTTATGTTTGATTCCTTTATGACACTACTTAATCTGCCGTTCTCTATACGTCTGTCAATAAATACAGAAAGAAAATTCTGCAGCCCAGACGACAAATGCTAATCAATGCTTTATTACTGATATTTCGTGTCGGAAACAAAATGAAATCCCAAATACCAAATTGGTTGACTTGGTGATTCGAATACAGGATGTCCCAAAAATGTCCCAGGATGTCCCAAAAATAGGAGCAGAGGATCTCTCCCGCAGAGAAGCAGCTGCGTGTGGCCAGAACTTCGATGGTAAAAGGGTGAAGGTACAATAGGACCCGATGGTACCTACGAACAGGAATATTCCCAGCAGGAGAACAGACCTGGTCTTGAGAGATAAAAGGGATAAACAAACCCACCCCGTCGAGATCACGGTCTACTCGGACGCCGCAGTCCTCGAAAGGGCGGACGAGAAACGTCGAAAGTACATGTACCAAGCTCCAGCAACTGACCTTGCCACAACCCACCATTCCGTGTCAACATAGTCCCTGTCGCTGTGGGGATGTTCGGCACCCTAAAATCCGTGGTTAGGGAAGTCAAGGGGCTAGGCAGTCTTGAGACTAGTCAAATGTGAAGGTGCTTTTCTGAGGGAGGTCCAGAGGCGGCCATCTTTGGCTCAGCCATGACCATCAAGCGCCATCTCGCTCAGTGAGTGTTCAGGAACTGGCAGTAGCCACCAATCGCGAAGGCAGACGCTGCAGAACATGTAGACTCTGGAAGGGTCGCAAAAGTGTAACAAAAAAGTGCACTGCAAGCGACAAGAGTCTCAAAGACCGTCTCTCGCTCATACCCACCTGGGTTGCATGACCTGGGGGGTATGGGACCTCGGGTGAACCAAAGCACGCCCAAGGAACCCCAGAGACGAAACTGGAATATCGGGTTGTCCCCAAAATGTCGTGGCCAAACCAGGCAACCTCCGAATCTACATGTAGGTTTCCCCGATAGAGTCTATCAGGATGCGATTCGGAGGTTGCCTGGTTTGCCTGGACATTTGTTGGGGGGGGGGGGGGG
>NMRB01003340.1:0-13104 GCA_002633025.1 Notospermus geniculatus | reverse complement strand
TTGCTACCTTTTTAGGCCGCCCTTTCCCTTCTTTCACTTCTCGCTTCGGCATCCTGTCTGCTGCGGTTTGCACGACCATCTCAGCGTTGACAGACTCAGCGAAGGTAGCGTACTGCGCATGCTCAGAAGCCAGGAGCGGAAATCGGAAGTTCCATTTTCGTGGGCGGTGATCGGGTGCCAACTTTTGCTTGGCGGTTTAGGACCACTTTAAGCTCGATAAAAGTTCGACAGGCAATACAATGCATACTAAACTCCCATTTACCTGTCCCGTTCCTGAACTAGGAAAAAATGACGAAATCCTAAGTTGAAGATATCGCACGCTCTCATTCTTTGCCTGGCTCGGGAGTGGGACAAGTAAGTGGACAGGTCATTAGTGTTTCTGACCATACCCCCACCCCATTATCTTCAACTTAGGATTTAGTCATTTTTCCCCGAGTTCAGGAACGGGACAGGTAAGTGGGAGTTTAGACTACATTTACACTCAGACTGGTAAAAAGTGTTTAGGACGCCTCAATATAGCAAAAAACGTCATCTGCAAATTATACCAGATGTAAAATTGTTTGGACCGGGTACCAGTCTACCGACCTACAGTGTAGTGGAGCTATCATAAAATACGGAACGGAACGGATGATGGGACCGCGATTGTGTCGGCAGACGGATCAAGATCACGTGGCTAAACCCTGGAGACAGAGACGATTCCTGAGACTTGGGCCTTTTCACTCGGCTGTTGCCGTTCTTAGAATTACTTATACCATATCTCAGTTGATGTACACAATAGCGAGGTTTAGCACCTTTCCGACTCCGCCGACTCCGACTTCAACTACGAGAATGAATTGAAGTCCGCTATGGACATCCTTGATAAAAACGATTTGACAGACGTTTGCAAATCGTAAAATGCTATAACTTGAAGGCAGAAAAATCTGGCCTTATAAATGGGAAGTGCGGATAAATAATGAATATTGAAGTCGTAACCCTACTCGTTACGACTTGAAACACGAGTATAATATTTGTGATTTATGTGCACTTCCGATTACGAGTCGAAATTATTCTGCCACAAAGTTTTGGCATTTTACGATTTGCAAACGCCTATCAAATCGTTTTTATCAAGGATGTCCACAGCGGACTGCAAATTCATTCTCGTAGTTGTAGTCGGAGTCGGAGTCGGAAAGGTGCTAAACCTCGCTAATATCTACATTATATCGTGTGTAAAATGATTGATATCTAGCGGAACTGCTTGTTGCTAGGCACGCCAGCGATCAATGGATCTTGTTTTGCGTTGCTAAGGTAGAACTGATATTCAACGGTCCTATTCACAGCACGGATCTATCGATAATGCATTTCATTTCAAATAAATAGCATAGCCTACTGTCATCACAGCCAACTTAGCCTGGGCAGATAATATTTATTTTAATACCGTGAATAATGATTGTGTGCACAAAATCATCTATAGCCGTACATTGGCTGTGGTGTTTGGTTGGTAGGACTAGATCCACAATGAAGACGGGAGAACTATCGACACGGTAGGCTGCGCTAGGCCTTTGTACTCATTTTCCGCTCTGCTTGTGCCGCACTGTCTTAGGCCTAGTTTGTTGTAATGTTTCTGGGACACTCTGTTGGTGACGGTTTCAAACGAATTCATCTACGAATTCTAAATTCTTGGTCGGAATTTTCAGCAGGACTACGATCCTTTCGCGATTATAATTCATCGGATATTTATCAAAATCTTATGACATTTCCTTTATAAAGTAAGTGTTGTAAACCTGAGCCATTTCACCCAGTAGGCCTAGCCTGATTGGGCCTAGACATCTTGCAAAGTCCGCCATATTCATCAAGAAGGTAAAGATAAACCTTAAATGTACATGTACAGTGAATCAATGTACAAGGTATCATTGACGTACCATGCAATCACTGACTTGGTCGGTAGCCCTGGCCATATTATATGGGATTTCATTCCCGGCTCTTCACCTCCGTCGCATGGGACGGTAAGCCCTGTTGCCTTGTACCTTGTTTCTTTGCAAGGGCAAGTAAAAGACCCCATCCAAGTGAGGAACATGAATAGCTTGAGATGGCCTTAAAGGTGCTCTAGTTCGAATTGTAAACATTACTGTGTGTGTGCCACCTATTGTCAACTTCTGGTACTAACAAATCAGATAAAATCGAATTAAATCTCGCCTTTCACAACTTTTTGTTTGTTTTTGAGCGTAAAATCATAAATATATTTCAGTTACAAGAAAATTTATCAAGATAGATATAATAGATAACATTAATGTTTTGGTAAACACGGTACTGTCACCTGTCTGAGGAAAAATAACTATTATAATCAACCATGTAAATAAACAATTAAACCGTAATGATTCGAACTAGAGCACCTTTAATCCGTAGGCCTACTTACCAGGGCCAATAATAGGGAGGTTTAGATCAACGACTTATCACGGATCCTTATACGTATACGGATCGAAATGTACACAAAATGTATCCTCGCTGTACAGAATACTATCCGTATACGTATAAGGATCCGTGATAAGACGCTGATCTCAACCTCCCTAATGCTATGGCGTCGGCCCTGACGGAAAAATCAAATACAAATACAAATACCAACTTTCCCCTGTTTGTAATGCTGATCTCTACTCTTCCAGACATACATATTGTTTTGGTGTGAACCATGCCGACGCCTAGGTCAGCGGGCAACACGCCCTTAACTAAGACTCCCCTCAATTCTCAACAAGAAAACAAGGTAAAAAAAGGAAGAATTCGTGAAATTGTTGATGTTTACCTCACAACCATCTCTTATGCACTATTGCTGTCTTATTGACTACAGCCATAATCACTGTCATTTTCCCGCAAAACGTAACAGAAAAAAGTTCCTTCACAAAATCACAGTTTGTGTTGACGGCCGAAATGGCGGCCATTTTGAAATGACGCAATGCATCGCGCACGTGTAAACTGCACTGAACACCATGGCGAAATGAAATGGGTTTTGAGAAAGGGATCCGTTATGTCGGCCTTACGCGAAAAATGAAGATAGCAGTAAGATACCGACAGGAAAGACAAGTCGATTGACGTATGTTTCGTCAAATTTGACCCAGCCGTTGCGGAGCTATCGTTCATAAACCTCGCGCCACTGGGAAGTGGAATGAACTGTAGGGTGATAAGAGCCATCTGGTGAGAAAACTGGAACTCATCGGACAAGAAACAGAGTGTGCTCAAGTGGTTTCTTTAGGGTTTGGTGTCTTTTATATGGTATAATCCAAGATGTATATCCGGTTTGTTTGAGAATAGTAATACTCAGATCCTCTGGGAACAATAGTTTCATCAGATCTAAATTGGTTCGTAGGCCTACATTTTAAAGCGATACAACGTCTGGAATATTTGCCAACTACGTTTTGTTCGAGGGTTGTGTTATCTACCGCGTCCACATTTAAATCCCTTTTTATTTTCTTCATTTCCTCCCCATTCTCTATCCAGACTGACATAATGATCCCGACACCCCCGAACTCCAAACCACCCCTCAGCCGTCCACAATCCGTCCTCTCCCGTGCACGGACCTTGTCTGGCCACTCCCAGCCACCCGCACCTGATAATAGCAACATGCAGGAGGAAACAGGAGGTAAGACGCATGGTATCATAAAGGAATCAACCATAAAGGTTTATCTGCGAACGATGAACTTACTGAGGGATACACTTCATGTGTTGCCACCAGATGTCTCTCACTGCCTGAATTTTGGCTTTACGTAATAGGCACGAGCTTCAACGTTTTTTGCGGTGAAGAGGTACATGTACATGAACCTGTCAACTTGATGCTTTGAATTCCATTTCTGAGGATAACTGAGCTATTTCCAGCACAATTAGTGTTCCACGTGCAAATGTACGTTAGCCTATTCAAATGTACACAGATGACCCTGCGCTCACATCGTTCGTGGGGTTCTCAATAATTCAGTCCTTTTGTATCATAAGATCAACTAATCGGAATTCAAAAAAAATTGCAGTGAACGTGCAGAAGGGTCTTGCCTATGATATGGAAGAGTCAGAATGCAAATCTGTTGAGGTTTAAAGGGATACTGTCCACATTTATAAAATGCTAAATTTGTAAGTTGAACCTTTATGGTTGATTCCTTTATGATGGTATGGTGGACCCCGGTGGTGGACTTAGTTCGAGTCCAGCCGACCTGGATGATTGGTTGTGTTCATATCAAAACGGCTTAACTAAGTGTGACTATATCTACGAGATAACAGCCTGCATCAGGGATTTTCAATTAAATGATTTTGCGCAAAGATATCGCAAAAATCATTTTTGCACCATTTTGGGCGACTAATTATCAAATTAAAACCAGCACAGGAAGAATTTTGAGAAATCCCTCTCCCTCGGGGTAAGTTTGATATAGGCCTACCTTGTGTCCAAAGGTGGCCTCTCAAACTTAAAGGATGCAAATGGCGTCAAATCTAGTGAAAAATATAGGGTAGTAATTGACCTTCGTTAATTCGTGAAAAAAATGTTTTAAAGCAAATCGCTCGCGGGGTTTGTTTTGATTCAGTTTGGGCGCCATGACAGTTGGTCCTCAATATCAAGCGCCATTTTGAGAAAAAGGCGAAAGAAAGATTTTAGTTTAATGGGAATTAATGCATTAGACAGCCAAACGTCGTAGGCCTATTCTGCAAAATCTGCCGCTTCAAAATCAATGTGAATTGTACAAAATGTACATTTTGACCGACTGAATTTGAAAATGGCGTTAATCCATTTTAACAAATTTTTAATGGAACCTCGTCCCCAGGTGCACGTTCGCTGTGTTCATGCCGTGACATCGTGTCGTCATGGAAATGTGACGTCACGTGAAGAAACTCTCTAAGTTACTCGCGGCAGTCAAAAATGACGCTAAGAATAATTTCGTGGCCCACGAAATTCATTCGTATTTTAGCTAGGTCAGCCTAGATTTACAGTTGACTGTCTTCAAAAATGCCATTCGAAGGCAGCAAAGCCGCAGCAGTTGTGCAAATAAATGTGATGTTCTTAGTAGGCAGTAAATTTCCGGTGTTAGTGAATTAATAGATTCAAGATGGCGGCGTTTGATTCTCTATTCAAACACCTTGACTGGCACGACCAGTACGCTTTTATTCAAACAACATTTCACCCGCCGATAATTTCCGTCTCTTTATCTTTCTCTAGCTGAAATGGATGAGCCGATGTCTCTTGAACCTGTCACCACACCAGAGCCATTATCAAGATTCTCAAACCTGCAGGTGGCGCCACTCACAGACTTCGAGCTTATTCAACAAATGTTTGAGGAAGACCCGTCATCAAAGAAAGCATTCTTAGCAAGTGGAAGTAAGGGCGTTTTTTTCGGATTCACGTATAGTTTCACACCCGTCCGTTTTTCCAGAAGAAATTAGTGACAAAGTAACATTATACGGTGGCCCGTAAGGGACGTATATTTTTCATTTTTTATATTTTTATGTTTCTCATATTTTTCTCCATGGAATAAACTTTTCTCCGCGAACGTGGCGAAAACTATTCTCCGCGGAAATAACTTCATTCCGTGGAATAAACTTTTCTCCACGTGGAGTAGGCTTTTCTCCGCGGAAATCACGTGACTTTACTCCACGCAGAGAAAAGGTTTAGTCCACGCGGAGAAAAGTTTATTCCACGGAATAAAGTTATTTCCGCGGTGGAGAAAAGTTTACTGCACGTGGAGAAAAGTTTATTCTACGGAGAAAAGTAGAGAAAAATAAAACTGTCAAATGAAAAGTAAATGTCCCTTATGGGCCACCGTAACATTATACCATATATTCCATGTATTTATGCCTGTCTTGCAGATTTTTATAAAGATGACGGAACCCCATGGTCACTGCCTGTGATACGAAGCGTTCAGGCACAAATGGCGGAAGACCTGACGTTAAATAAAGAATACACTGCGTCCAGCAGTGGGTTAAAGGCCTTTACAGACGCTGCCACTCGCATGCTGTTTGGGGAAGACTGTCCTGCCATACTGGAAAACAGAGTGAGTTGAGATTAAATTTTTCGTTTGGGGGGGGGGGAGGGGGTCCAAGGGTCATTTCGTCTTGTTCATAAAAAGTGGCTTCACCCATAAAATGTTCTGCAATGGATGAAAACGATCTTCCGACATTCAAACTTCCTCATTATCAAATGTCAGAGTCAGATTTTATTCTTTTCACAATAGCTGGTATAAAATTCAGGGCTCATGCAGATACATCTAGATAGGTCTTCTTTGAGGGGAGGAAAGTGGCATTTCATTCTATAATTACATCACTTAACTTGCAATAATCATGACTATGGTACCAAAGGTAGCCCTCTCTTCATGATCCCAAGAATTATCTTGGACATATTTACTTGCTGACCAGGTTGAAGCCAAAGTTGGCCAAATTTAGTCTCTCGGGGGGAGGGAGGGGGTCAGCTGAGAGACTAAATCATTTAGTCTTTTTTGGCTTCACATACTTTTGCTACAGTCCCTTACAAATTTCGTAATTATAGATACATGTAGATTTGCAGTTGACCCGACCGTGTCCTAAATGCTATTCGAAGGCAGCAAAGCCGCAGCAGTTGTGCAAGTAATAGTAGGCAATAAATTCCCGATGAGAGTGAAGTAATAGATTCGAGATGGTGGCATTTGATTCCCTATTCAAGCACCTTGACTGGCACGACCATGCAGTTCGCTTTAAAGTCCTACAGTATGCGTACCCCTTGGTAAACAGAGCCTTAATATGTTGCAGAAATACACCTCCCCACATTGACTAATTTTACATAATCTTACATCAGCTGGGGAATCTGAGCCACTGACCTAATTGCACCTTGCACCCCTTTGGTTATAAGTGAGCCAATCCAATCCTCTACAGATTATAAGCAGTCATGTGTATCAAGGCAAGGGGAATGCATAATGGTTACGGCCCAAACATGCTACAAATTTAGCATTGTAAAATCGTTAATTTTCATCAGATTTGAAAATTTCAAGCAGTTTTTTGATATAACAAAGAATTCTCTGTTCTACTGCATAACTTTCCGGCAAGGCAACAGCCTATTTCCCATTTTGTTATAAATTAGGCATAGAAGAAAACAATAGGATTACGCAAAATCAACACCTTAGATCTCTTATCTAGACCCCTCTGAAACGCGTTTCACAGGGGTCAAATGGGTCGGTGGCGCCTAAGGGATGTAAATGTAGGTTTTGTATAGGTTTTGCCGACGTAACTTTTGACCTTTAGGCAACGTCGTATATTCATGCTCGAAAGACTGTTCAAATCTATCTATTTGAATGGTCTAAGTTACCAATTAGGTGAGTGTCGCCACACAAAATGAGTTGAAGTATGTTACCTTACCTGATGAAGGGTTAGTCACGCTATAACAGCACGTTGAACTTCTCAAGTGATGAAAAGTACGGCGGCCATTTTTGTTTCGATATAGTATCAGTCCAGCCTCGGTGTTACCACTGGCTATATATTGGTTGGACAGGACACCAGTCTTATCAAGGTGGGGAGGGAGAAAGAGTCACCTCATGCATACTGTGGGGCATACAAAAAATGCACATCGTTACAGCGCAATCCGAGGTTACATAACACTCATTACGTTTTTTGAATGTTTTTTCCCCAGATCGGGACCTTTCACACACCCGGTGGTACTGCGGCTGTTTTTGTAGGTTTATTGGTGCTGAGAAGTGTGTATGGTTTTAGTGAACTGTATATCCCTCACCCGACGAGAGGTAAGTTCTCTCGACGACGTGTCAGCTCTTCAAAGAACCTGTAACTATGACCTCCACACATTCACGGCATCCTGAGAATATCAGGCGTTCTTACTGCTCGCTCCCTTCGTCACCGCAGACAACCCCCTGAGAGATTACGCTTGATTTGCTGGGTATTTGGCGCCTGAGAAAATGCGCACAATCAGCGAACGCCAATCTGAGTCATCTTAAGATGACAGGCATTACACGTAGATTGTATCGTAGTGACACGTAAATAATTGTTACCTAGGTAAGAATTCGTACTTCCGTTTCCGAAGTACGAATTGTTACCTAGGTAAGAATTAAATACTACCATGGTAGTAAATAATTATTACCTAGGTAAGACTTAAATACTACCAAGGTAGCAAATAATTATTACCTAGGTAAGAATTACATATTACCATGGTAGAAAATATTTACTAGCATGGTAGTAAATAATTACAGCATGGTGGATTTATGGCAGTGACGGCTTGCGATAGCACAACACAGTCATGACAATGCCGAACTTCCCCAACTCAACCTAACTAGAGATCAGTTACACGTATACATGTATAATGGCCCTTGTAATATTCGCAGCCAAGCAGCTGACATGGTTAATGCCGACGATAAACCTATCCTACACCGCTGGATTCAACCTAAGTTGAGTTCAGCCTCCTACATTCATCGCACAGAATGTTTATCATTCTCAGGCCACGCTAGAGTTTCATGTTGACCTGCTGGGTCAGCTTTGTTCAAACCTGCGTAGTTCATGTGTATCAATCACCGGCTTACTTGGGATGAGATGGTGGGGATGAACATTTGCTGGAATGGCTTTGATACTCCACTGATTCAGGCGCGGATTCTCTCAGGGGTTTGTGTGCGGTGACGAAGGGAGCGAGCACTAAGAACCCCTGGTGTTCTCAGGATGCATGAATCACGGAGGTAATATTGATTTCTCAGGGGTTTTTTCTATGTCTGTCAATCGATTTTTTTCTGTAAACGGATTCGAGAAAACCGCTGATCATACCAACCTCAAATTTTCACCGAGTCTGCAATGTACAGTTTTCTAGAGCTGAAAGGCGCGATTTTGCAATTTATTCAGCGCTTTCCGAGTTTTGGGACATTTTAGGTGAAAATTTGCCAGCGAATTTTACATTTCTAATTCAAATTGTGATTCAAATTACATTTGTTGTCTCAAGAGTTTGATATTCCGTTGAACAGTACATGTACGTAGAAGCTCACTTGATGGACACCTCTGGTTAGGAGGACACCTCTCCATTAAGGCCAGGTGTTGTCGAATGGACTGTAGCAGTGACTGCTGTCAACGTTTGTCAATTAATGTATGAAGGAGGCCCAGGTTGATCATTTTCCTTTGCAGGAAAATACGAAATGATAGTGGAAGGAATGGGATTCAATGTGAAATATTACAAATACATGGATGAGGACACCCAACTATTTGACACCGAGGCATTCCTACAAGCTTTAGAGAATGCTGACGAGCAGTCCATCTTTATGATCGTGGCTGATAGTCCAACCAACCCGACCATTGACGGTTGGGAATCCATTATAAAGGTGATGTGGGTACGTCTATCTGCGCGACTTCTACAGTAAAAACATTCCAGTAGGCCTAGGCCTATATTACTATTGCACCTTCACCCTCCTGACGTCGGCCGAAACCAACACACGAGGTAATTAGTGGTTCTCAGTGTCCGCCCCTACGACGTACATGTAATCAGTGGTTCTCAGTGCCCGCTCCCTACGAGGTAATCAGTGGTTCTCAGTGCCCACTCCCTACGAGGTAATCAGTGGATCTCAGTGCCCACTCCCTACGAGGTAATCGGTGGATCTCAGTGCCCGCTCCCTACGAGGTAAGCAGTGGTTCTCAGTGCTCGCTCCCTACGAGGTAATCAGTGGTTCTCAGTACTAGCTCCCTACGTCACCATGATCTCAGGATGCTTGTCTGTAGGCTTACTAGTATGACTTTTCTCGTTGATTTCAGAGGCGCCACCTTTTGCCGTTCTTTCACATCTCCACCCAAGGTATGGGGACAGGAAATGTGTGGATGGATGCGTTACCGGTCAGACACTTCGGACGTGATGCCTTGCGTCTTGACATGATGGTGGCCCAGTCATTTTCAAAGACCTTTGGCCTATGCGGTAAGTTTCCTACCTAGCATAAACATTCAACGTCTCAGGCCCTATCCACAATGGATATGTTCGCCGCGTTTGGTCAACACAGATGGCGCTGAGACTAGACCAATGAGATCGCCGAACAACCCGTACCCAAGCAAGACCTGAGACACTTTTTCATAGGCTGAGCGGATCATGTGATCATCTGGTAGCAAGAACAAAACAAACAAGATGGCTGCGCCCATTACCGATCAAACGATAGAGGAGCAAAAATATAGGACAAATTTAAATTGACATAGGCCTAGAAAACACCAGAAGGAAGCGTTGAATAGTTTATTAATCCAATGGAAGGACTTTTGGTGATCATGTGACCAGCATCGTCCTGTTGCTAACGCGCCAAAGAGTTTCTGAAAGCAGCGTGCTGATAGGCTACAAAATCGCGCGAAACCACAGCGGCATCTGTGGACCAAACGCGGTGAACATCCAAGTGAAGCAATTGTGGAGAGCGGAAACCGAAGGGGCGCGGTATACACAACTGCGTAGTATAGGGAGTTTAGATTTCATGGGGCAAGTGTAATGTTTTTCAGGGTTGCCATTTGCGGCCTGCTGTTGAAGCCCGTTGATGCCACAAACAAAATAATACGGGATCGTTATCCCTTTGAATTGAAAACTTCCATTTCAGATGAGTGCGTCGGGTGCCTCTGTATTATTGGGCACTCGCGTGACAATGTCGTAACTGTCGGCGGTTTTGTTGACGAATTTTTACGTGAAACCTGGCAGCATTCTCCAGAACACGGCGCACGTGTGGCTGCCACCGTCATCAACAACCCCACCTTGTGGGCAGAATGGTAAGAAGGAAATTACGCAGGAGCTCACTATTACACAGGTGTGACAAGGTTAAAGAGGTTCTCTCGCCATAAGAAATTATTTTAAAAAGTCCCTCTAAAACTGGTTCAAAAAGTCCCTCTAAAATCCTGTATGTTGTATAAAGATGTAACACTTTTGATCAAAATNGGAAAGTCCCGAAGTGTTCCGAATGTAAACGCGCTCCTCCAACGGTTTACGTCAACAACAGCCCTGATTGGCTGTATGCAAATGAGATAAGGTTGGTGTCCCGAACTCATGTGGGAAAAAAAATTTCGCGGGCGGGTTTACCCCCTGGATCCGCGCCTGAGGCTGTTTGTTCAGAATATCACCACCATCTCACGGGGTAGACACGCGTGCCTTGGACACCCGTTGAAAAATGACGCTGAATAAGTCCGCCGTTTCTCAAAAAATACGTGCAGTGCTGTCTAGCCGAAGGTGACGTACAGTACCTTGCACAATATTGATCTCCCTTCCGCGCCGCGCACCATCCGCGTACTGCATGCAGCGTCATGCACGTACCGCCCTCGTATCTTCCGAGGACGTGGCGCAGCGTCATGGAAGGCATGCAGTGATGACGTAACGTCATTCACCGACGTCACGCAACAGAGACGCGTGACGTACCCATACCATACGCGATGAACTCAAGGCTACCTTCCTCGTCACGTACGGGGAAGGTACGCGGATTTAGGGAGGTCAATGAGGACGGCGTAGTACTAGCACCACACGGCGTCGCTGCGGGTGACCAAAATGTCGTTTTTCTAACGTTATTTCCATTTATTTCTGGCATGAAAATAACCCGTTTGTTTTGGTCACCCGACAGTAAAACTTACATCATCGTGTAGCAGATGAAATTTTCTTTTAATCTCATTACGTTTTTTCTTAAAATAAGAGACACGATGGCGATAATAGCAACGTTTTTGTGTCATTATTTCTGTAGAAAAATGTACAGGTCATTTTCTCATGACGCAACGTCAACACCTAAAATGACGTCAATGACGTCGCTCAGGTCACATCGCTCGCAGCGCCGACCTGTCGGGATAAAAAAATTACGCCATCCTCATTGTGCCAGGTACTGTAATACACCGCTGACGCCAGCCAAGTCACCGGGGTCTGTTTATAAGCTTATACTCCTACCAAACAGGAAAACGCCGGCCCGAGGAACTGGAGAGAATGTGGGTTCGTGCAATAACCTCGACCCTAATCTAATATTTTCGCAGGGGAACGATGCGGCTGCCTCTGCATCAAAGCGGTTGCACAGGAAGAGATGCAGCTGTTCTGTTCGTTTATATCACCGCTGGTTCAGAGTATTTGGGAATACCCGCCGAGTCATGGTGGTCGTGTTGTGACGACAGTCCTCGAGAATCCTGCCTTCTATACAGAATGGTAAGACCAATTTTGTCAGCAGGGCTAATCTCTACAGTGAGACTTCTGCCTGAATTTCAATAATTGTTACATAAATATACACTTTGCTTTCTGTTTTATCAAATTCCTATGAGTAGTTTGGAGATATGGAGGAATTTGTAGGTTAAAATGCCACTGCTATTTTCCGTACTGGTAGGGACTAGCCACGGTCAAAAATGCTAATTTATGCACGATGTCATTGCAGGTATAAATGAAATCAAATATGAGCCATCCAATGTGGAGATAAAAGTTCATTTTCATTTACATTTTTACTAACTGACAAATTTCTCACTTGATTCTCTCACATAAATAGTTGCATAAGTCCATTACAGCACAACAATGCATGCTCATTATGCAAATTCCTGCAATGACGTCATCAAATTAGCCCAATTTTTCAATGAAAAAAGCATTATATATCACCTAACTTTCTACAATGTAAAGTTGTAAAAATTAAAAGTACGTTGAACTAGGACATTAAGTTTTTTTCTGTGAGTATCATCCGATCGCCACAGCATGGTGCCCCATTGCCAAAACACCTCGTGCGCTATTTGCTTTTTTGGCACTCTCACTAGTAGGAGGCCCAAACCTCGACTGCAACGCCAATGACGGCCATGACACCTTCTTGAGCGCCACCTACACGCTAATCATTGTACTGACTGCTTTCCGTGCTTGGCTTCGTTGGTGTTGGCGTGTGACTTTTAACTTGGGAGTTGGGAAGATAACATTTTGCTTGCATATTGTAGGTTGTTATTTGCTTGAATATTCTGGGATTTGACTGACAAGTCCTCCGTTGGAGCTGCAACTTTCTTTCATCGAGAAGTTGCAAGCGGGAAAAAGATAAAATGAAGTCGGCCTATTAAAGCAAATGGCTCGCGGCGTTTGTTTACATTTGTGGTGGTACCTCCCATAGAGAGTGAATCTCGCCTCCAGGCAAAGCCGTGCTCCAGCCATATGCAAAATCGGTGCACATATGCGAACGTAAACACTGGGGACGAGGTTCCATT
>NMRB01003339.1:43464-56069 GCA_002633025.1 Notospermus geniculatus | reverse complement strand
AACCGAGATTTATTCCTGCTGTTGCAGACGCTCCTGTCTCATGGGTCAGGATAATACCCACCAAGATTCCATTCATTTCTTCAACATCATCTGAAAGAAAGGGAAGCAATATTCCATCCTAGGATGTGTCTTAGCCCTTCTCCAGAAAGCAGAGGGGGGTTTGGGAGTGCTTCTCTAGATGGGCTACAATGACATCGCTTTTTATGGGCTGGGTTGGCTATGCCACAAACCTTAAGTGCCTGGGTATGAATTTTGTGAAACTAAAGAAGAGATACAATTCCACTATACAGCTCTAGATGAAAACTCCGAGCTCCGACTTAATCCACACCTGTCTTGAGATCACATTGATGACACGGACTGTTAGACTCTAAAGCAGGCAATTTAACAATATCCTCCACAGAGCAGACGACCAGATCTGAACCATGATGGGAAGGTACTCGATATGAACAAAGTACGGGACAGTTTTTTCCCAGGCTGGTCCCCATTTTCTCAAGCGCTACACTTGACTCAGTGTTTTCACTAACTGCCAGTATAAATAAATGGCAGACCTCAATTGTCAACGGGGTAGTCCAATCATATTTCGATATTAGTGCCAGAATTTATTCTCATTTAACACAGGTAACAGTCATGTACACTACAGCATAATTGACACACATGATAATGGACTGGCCCACTGGCATGACTGGACTAACAGGGAAATGAGAACTAGGCCTAGGTTTGAATGAACTATTGTATTTGGGGTCACCAACCAACACTTTGTGGTCTGTCAACCATGCAATTAGGCCTATGTCATGGATAACAGAGTGTACCCTAATCAGCAGAGGAGAATTTTCAGATATCATGACATTTCAAAACATTTTATCACCTCCAATATGAAATGATGGGTTGGGGAAGAAAAATATGAGTATGAGAAAGCTCAATTTAGGCATCTTCTGATAGTTTGAATGCGTTTGGAACAGGGCCAATGAAGATATTGATCAATATTGTGTTGCATGAAACCGCGTCCGCTGACTTCGCAATATGGCCGCCGGTCCATTCTGCCCCTAGCGGAGGGTGAAGGAACCAAGCCTACCTGAACCCGGCGGCCATATGCAGAATTAGCGGATGCCAAAATAATGATCGATATCTTCATTGACCCTGTAACCTGTTTCAAAGGCAATCACACTCTCAGAAGATACCTAAATTGAACTTTCTCCTAGTTAATTGGCAAAAAATAAATGAAAAAACCTTGCTGACGCAAGTTATGGGATTGTTGTCTCAAGTGAAGTTATCGCAAGTTGACGCTTTTTGTCTCATTATTTAGTACAACCGGTCATTTTGCTACACGGACACGGTCTTTGCTATGTCATTTGGTCATTTCGCTACAAGGGACGACATGTGTACTGCACTAGGCCTAGGCCTACTAGGCCTATCATTATCAAATCAAGTTAAGTAGGCCTACGGCAACGGCAACGGCAACGCGTATGCTGGCATAGCCCTATGCGATTTCGACATCCGTCGACGATGGTACCGGGTAACTCAAATAAAACTGAGTCAGATGACCTACTAGGCCTATCAAGATTCAAATCATGATGACACATTCACGTCGGTCGCAAGATTATTATCTCATCTCATCTCAAGACATCGACCCTGGCCTAGGCTAGGCCTACAAATTCATGTTATGTTGTACAAATCAAATCAAGGCATGCATCATCAATATCATCATCAATAGGCCTTATCGCACCTAGCACATGGCTAATCAGCATAAAATCAGCGAAGCGGAAAGGGCCCGAACATCAGCGCCCCCGCAGTACATTCACAATGCATCGCTCTGTGCATTGCCTGCATTTTTTGTAAACAATGGCCAATAAAAGCAACTTCCAAAAGCCGGATGTGCCAAAACTAACTAGCTACGTGGGAGGTGTTATGAAGTGATTCAAATCGGTCAAATATTGACTACCGATCGTTCTCGCGATCGCAAAAAATCGATGGTTAATTCCAAAAGATTAGCACATGTCATCATGGTGGCCCTGTCTCGACGGTCACGTGTCAGTTATTGACCAATCAGCGTGGGGTTGCACGATAATATGATAATGTTTTGGCGTTGTTTACATGGACTAATCATCGATTTTTGGCGATCGCGAAGACGATCAGTGGTCAATAATTGATCCACTTGAATCACTTTATACCGCCGCCCACATAGCTAGTTAGTTTAGGCACATCAGGCTTTTGGAAGTGACTTTTATTGGCCAATGTTGACAAAAAATGCACCCAATGCATTGCACAATGTATTGTAAATGTACAGCGGTGGCGCTGATGGTTGGGCCCGTCCCGCCTCGCTGATTTATGCTGATTAGCCATGTGCTAGGTGCGATAAGGCCTATATCCATGAACCCCGGCTGTGCTGTGCAACACATCAATCACTAATCAGCATGTACAGAAGATGTACGTGACGTGTGTTTTGCACTGACATGACTGATGTAGGCCCATTGCCATTGCCTAGGCCTATGTTGCAATGCATTGCTGTGTCTGCATGCATGGCATGCAGCATGCACATGTGCATTGCCATTGCAATTGCATGCAATCGGTGTCACTCGACTCAGTTGTCAAAGCCCGTAAAAATCTCGAAACACACGTAGATACCTAGCAGTTGAGATTATTTGAAGTCTATATCATATTCCTACCAAATTAGCTCTAAAACATTTCTATTTCAATCCCCCATAAAGGTAAAATTACACGAAAATCGCCCGCAAAAGTCAAAAGTCCCACCTTCGTCCGCCATGATGATTTCTAACCCCGAAATTAGTGACGTCACCAAATTATGTGCACAGCTCTCATCCAGACTCTCCTCGAGTCAGGAAATATTTTGCTCATTTTTTCGCCGCTGCATCGTCAGTTTTTGATTTTTTCGTGCAGGATTTCGTATATATACAGTGTAAAGTATAGTGTACCGTATGCAAAGAAATAGGGCAATTCCTATCCATTCCAGTCTCGTAATATTGGCTTCTGAATGCTGAAAGTGCAGCCATCCCATCCATCATTTCCGTCCCTGTTCGATCCACCATGACCATGACACACATCATCATGCACATCACAACCCTGCACTGACACTGTCTGGGGGCACTTGTCTAACTCTCAGTCTCACTCTGACGCAGAAAAGAGTTTTGTTTTAGCTTAGGCAAGAAGGCCTGCTGGGTTTATTTGTTCCGTTCATTATTCCTTTCTTTCCCTTTCAGATTTTTGTCACGGACGTCATCAAAATTTTGAATAGGCTATCCTGGCAGTTTTCTTCTTGCTGAATGACATCCCTCTGGCGCCGTGGCGTTTTACGTTGATAATCGGTACCTCAGTCATGAGGATATCGATTTTATAACCAATGTGACTGTGGACATCCAGCAGTTTCTTTCGAACAGCTTCACCAAAAGGTACTTGTTTTAAAACCAAGATACAGAAAAGCACAAAATTGACACACAAAATGATAATAAGAAGTCAATCTCCAGAATTCACGAATTTTCGACCCCAACCGGGGTCTTTTTCAAGTGGAACTTTACAATCTGAAACTCTAGAAAAGACTTTTCTAGAGTTTCTAGAGAGAAAAAGTCTTTTCTAGAGTTTCAGATTGTAAAGTTCCACTTGAAAAAGACCCCGGTTGGGGTCGAAAATTCATGAATTCTGGAGATTGACTTCTTGCTTATTATCTGTACTTGTTTTAAAAGATACTGAGTATGATGAAACTATAGCATAAAATTTGCTGGTACTACCTTTGATACCAAATTTTGACAAGTTACTTCAGATGTACTGTATTGACCAAAGAGACCAATTTTGAAAATAGGATGTTTGGGATTTGTGAGTGATGTGATGTTATCAGTACTTCTGTACTCTACCAATAGAGTTCTTCTCATTATTTGATATGTGTTGAATGATGTAAAATTGTGACATACTTTGTAATGAGAACTACTGGGAATTAATTGTGACCATTCAACTAGCAACCCTCATAAAAACTCTTCTTTGCTTCACTTTATTCAGAGTCCTTGTATTTCCTCCTGTGGACAGTTATCATCGCCTCCTGATCCATAAAATCATTGAAGATTTCCCCAATTTGAAGAGTTTTTCAGTTGGAGAAGGAGACTCCAGACGCACAACAGTTTGTCGCAAAAGTATTTTGAGGTGAGGGCACTGTTTTTAACTCAAAATGTGGACTTTCATCCATCAGATGACTTTCCTGTCTTTAGATCAACTTCTGTTGGTCTACAGTTGACCTCTCTATTTAGAGGATTAAGGGACACCTTCTGGACTGACAGATGCTGTCCTCAAAAGTCAATTGAGAGGTGTTTGATTGCAGAGATCAGTGAATAGATATGACCAATATGGGGTATTTGCTGTGGACATTGCTTGATAAAGGGGTATCCTCCTGGCTGAGGTATCCATTAGGCTGCAATCACATAGAGCTACACGGACACTCCGGTTAACAATGGCTTCACGGTCGCGAGCTCTTTGTGAAGCCATTGTTAACTGGCATGTCAGTGTAGCATGTAGCTCTATGTGATTGCAGCCTTAAGGGAGATGCGACTGTAATTGGAAAATTGTCGGATTCCATGATAAATTGGACACATCCATTCCATTTCTATCATCAGGCTGACAGAGGAGGAGATGGCACAGTCCTATGGTCCAAACAAATCAAAACCACCAAGAGGTCGGGGGCGGTCAAGGAGATATGATGCTCACGATGACAGGGATGTTGATGGAGGTGAGTGACAGTATTGGAGGTTAAGAATATTTTGGACCCTTGTCCACTTTTGATGGGAATAAATGGTTTTTGCTGGTGGCGTTTAAGATTTTCTATCCGCAACTCTCTCTGTTCTAAAGTCTTATTGTTTCCTTTCAGATTGGGATACCAATCGCTATCAACCACCTCGATCATCATATCGACAAAACAGGCCAGGTGATAGCCAAAACATGAGGGAAGAGTGGTCGTCACCATCTATTTCAAGCAGTGCAGTAGGTGGGAATAATGAAAATACAGCTTCATCGAGGGATGCAGCCTCAGCTCTGACACGTGGATCAAGACACAGGGATGACAGTGGAGGCGGAGGAACAAGCTCTGAGAAGAAAAAGTTAGTATGATATTGATTTTTCCAGTTTACGTGAAAATTCTGACAGTTCTGTTTGAGAGTGTTCTGACAACGTGCAGTCAAATAAATCTGTTCAAAAGATATACACAGCTATTTGAAATGAAATTTGTTACTTGTTGAGTGAACTCTGGTATTTCTTGTTGTTTTAGGGCACGTCATCGTCGTCCTGAGATTCAAGTGTATGTTCCAAGAGGCAGACGTCAATTGGAAGCATCAGCTTCATCCTCGCTGGGAGACCCTCCAGATGAGAACTCTCCAGCCAGGAGAGGTGGCAACAACAGTCCGCAGAGGCAGACTGAGGAGACAACCACCCGTCCTGGATCGGCAGCCACATCTAGAGGCCGCCGCGTTCGTGCAGGTGCTGAACCTTACGTACCTCGCGCTCGTAGGATGCAGTATCACATGTCAGCTGCTGACAATGAGAATAATGAAAATATGTGCAAACAATTACTACTCAATCAGGGTGGCAGTATTTGCAATAACAACAATGACATTAGTGAGGCTCCATCTGCTGACGGTAAAGGCCTTTGCCAGTATGAAGATGACCAATTCATGGATGATATTGATACTGCACCACAACACTCAGGGAAGAATTCAAAGCAGCATTTAACTGGCCAGGCTGATGTTTCTGTGGTGGAAGATTTTGAGCTTCCCCTTCAAAGAAAGCGGAAGAAAAGTGACCCTGCCAATGAAAAATCCTCAGAAACGTCAATAAGTAGTCTTCAAGTAGAGAGTAGACCACTAGACCACTCTACTGGAGAAAATAGGAACATAGTTGATTCATCTAGTGTTGTTAGTGCTACTGCCAGTTCGGATGTTTTAGCTGATATATCTAGTGCTAAAGATATCACTCCTCCTGGTTCTCAAATTGACACAAGTACAAATTGTGATGCATTTAGCTGTACTCATGATCCACGCTCAAATGCTTCTAGTGGTTCATGCAGTGGTAGTTCTGAGGATGTGTGTTCTGAGACTCAGTGTGCGGCATCTGTGAACACCTCAAGTGATCAACAGATTGTCAACTGCCCACCTGATCCAGGGACTGGGGACACAGCAAATTGTGCATTTACCTCTGAAATAGCAGGCTCAGATGCTTCCAATGCCACTGTTCTTAGTGGCAAAACAATGTCAATGGAGGCTAAATCAGATATTAGTGGATCAAAGGAGAGTTCTGATGACGAAGCAACCTGGGAGATGGCACCAGATTCATTTCAAGCTCCCAACGAGTCAGTCTCAAAATCTAAAGCTGAGGACGAATTGATGGAAACTGCACAAGATCCGGGTGTTGAAAAGGATGAAGTTGAAAGTATTAGTCCAATGTTACATGATGACTGTTCCAAAGACTTGGAGTTGGAAGGACCAAGTGTAACAAACAAAGAATCTGATGAAAAGTCTGATCCCATTGAATGTGCTGATGTGGGGGACACAGATCAGAGTAGTTTATTGGAGGCGAATATAGAGGATGTCTCAAATTGTCCTGATGGTGTGCTGTCATCTGGTGTTTCAGCTGATGCTGATCCAAGGGATACCGAGGAGAAACTCATTGACAAATCAAATGCTCAATTAGTGTCACAGAACATGGTCCTTGATGGTGTGTCTGAGGATTTACCGGGCCAAACTGGATCTCAATCTGATGTGATATTGGAAAATGCAAAAGTTAAGGAGGCCACTTCTATTGGATGTTCAGAAATGGAGGTGGACGCTCACTGCGACTCAATTGCGACTGGGAGTGATGCTCATAAAACTGTGATGGTGGTACCACCTGCTGACCAAGCTTCCCAGATACAGGACTCTGGCATTTCAAAGGAGTCTATGACTAGTGATACTGGTGCTATAGCGGTAGATGATGTTGTGCAGGATGAAATGCACATGACAGGAGAAATCGACAGTGAGGGAAGTGCTCAAACGATGTCTAGTGGGGAGCAAAAGTCAGTCATTGACAGGATGACTGATGATGCTGGCTCAACTAATCAGGATGGTGAAGATACGTGGGATTCATTGTTTGACGATAGCGGCGAATGTCTTGATGCTAACTTGATGGATGAGGTAATAATGTACTACTAAATAACGACTCTTGTATTTTGTCATCAAGTTACATGTACTTCAACTCTTTTGACCTCAGAGTCAAATGCAGTGCTGTGCGTCCACGCAACAGATTCTGACTAAAAACGGTAACTTGATAAATTACTTATTTTGGAGGTTGGCCAACACGCATACAGGTAGATCTCAATACAGTGGCCTGATGCTGTCTTTGACTGAGAGGTGTCCTCAGTGCAAAGGTCAAAATGAACAAATGTGACCACTTTCAGAATGAACTCTCCTGTCCTCAATAGAGATATCCAGCATAGAGCACAAAAACGACACACAACTGGGATCTCTACAAGAAAGTGCCCGAGGTAGACCCCGGTTGGGGTCGGAAATTTGTGAAATTCAGGCCTTGCCGTTTGACGGGCGCGATTTTGCATGCACCTCACAAACAATAGAATTTCTATTGTTTGCGAGGTGCATGCAAAATCGCGCCCGTCAAACGGCAAGGCCTGGAAATTCAGAGACAACTTTACTTTTTCTTTTCATTTTCAGCTAACACGTGCCGTGGGAGCTGTCAAAGTCGAGAAACCAACCCATGACTACAGTCAATATTCACCAAAGGATTTTGATGGAGATGATGAAGGTAATATTTAAAGTCTCTCACTGTCTCTTTTTGCACTTGCGTACAGAATTATGAGTTAAATTGTCATGGGTCATTCAGGTCGGTTTCACTTTCATGATTTGCCAATGCCAGTGCATGTTGATATTATGTTTGACAAGTCATGTGAAGAAAATGCAGTGTAAATGTGATACCCAATCTATTTGAAATTTCAGCCTACAATCACCTTGTTGAACTCTACGATTTCCCATCTGAATTGCTCACCAGGGACCTGATAGCTATTTTCCGAGATTTTACGTAAGTTAGTTGATATAAAATGAAGTGCTATGCTATTAACTTTCCTCTGCGAATTTGAAGGGGAAGCTGTATATGGAACGGCGAATGAGGGGAGGTGTAGACATGTACACCACGTGCACAGTTATGCCCATATGATCATTGTGAGTACCGTAAATACATCGGGAGCTTGCTAAGAAGGTCACCAAACATAACAACTGCTTTACCTGTCATTGATTTCTCCATCTTTCAGTTCCCGAGGATTTGATATCAAGTGGGTGGATGATACTCATGCTATTGGAGTATTTTCAAGTAATATATCGGGTAAGAGTTGCCTCTGTCGTATAAGGATGGTGTACTGTTCAAATAATATGACAATACTCTCTGTTTGGGAACCCGTTTCCATATGTTCAACATCGTGCTGAACATTGTGAACAGTGCAAATAATTGAAGCTTATTTTTCCTTCACAGCACAAGAGGCCCTGACACTCAAACACCCTTTGGTGAAAGTTCGTCCAATAAGTGAAGCAACACGACAGACCAAGCTCAAGGCCAGGAGATCTGCAGGTAAGCATGAGGAGAGGGTTACATCCTCCTGCCATCCATCTCAGATTCGATGAAAAACAGGAATCTACCATTTTACTCATTTTCTCAAACGCTTTCACAAACAGCTTTGGTTCCTGGTCAGTTCTCATGACAACCTCCTGAGGAATACCTGTCCTTTTCAACAATGTTCTATGTGTGGTAACCCTTTTTTACCCAAGTTCTCAAATTCCATTGATATTTAAGAAAGAAAACTATTTTCTCAAGAAAAAACAGGGAAATGTTATTGTCTTTATATCAGAGCTTCCCTAGTATCATTTGCAAATAAATACAACTGATTTTTAAGTTTAAAAAATGTGCGTTAACCCTTTTTTATCCATTTCTCAAATTCTGACATTCGAATTTCAGAAAAAATGCGATTTTCTCAAAAAATTCCCAACGGATTTTTTTCATTTTTGCATCAAAACACTCCCAGGACCATACTCTAACAGATGGTACAGGTTTGATTTGTGGGCAATTTTTTTGCTCTTAAACCCATTTCAGGCTCACTGTGACCAGAGGCCTTGATGGTGATCAGTAGTTAGAGTGTACATTAACATTACAGAATTTGATAGACATTCTTTCTGTCTTAAAAAGATGATGTTTTTATTTTCAGAATTCATGTTGCCTTATAAACCACGTCCAGAGACAAATGCATCATGCGCCCGCCGTCTGGTGACTGGTGCCCTTGGCCTTAATACACGAGTGAGCAAAGAACAACGAGAGCAGGAACGTAAACAGTTGAAGGATGCAAGGGAAAAGAAACGCTTAGCGGCAAAACAAAAACAAGATGCCTGGGATGGGACGATAAGTAAATGTGCCATGGATGAAGTGTGATCAGACTGCTACCTTCTAAAGGCGGGTTTACACTTGGTTGTTCATGTACATGTATAAATGTCATCGTAATGTGACGGATACTGCCACCAAGTAGGTTCACACTCTACAATCGTCCAACATCAACGGACGACAAATTTCCAAGTTTGAAATGTAAACCTGGCTCAGTCAAGTCTGCATTGTATTAGTGTGTACAATGAGTGTTTACACTGACATACCGTGTAAACTCAATAAGTGCCAGGGATGCTGGATGTAAATAATTGGAACAGGAATACACGTATTGTATGACAGATTGATGTCCAGAAGTTTGTTCAAATCTTTTACGTGTACCTCAGCACGAGTACTCAAGAATGTGAGCTGGATGCCGGGGCTGGATGTAGGATATCATTTGCCCAGACCAGTTACTAAGTGCGAGTACATGTACCAGTGTTGTTCTTTTTTTTACAGAATTTGATTTGATTGCAACTTGAAAACTTAGCTGCAGGATGATCCCCCTCAGTGTGATCATTCTTTGTCAGCAGTGCTGGGAATTTCCTTCACCAATTAACTTTTATGCTATGAGCTGTACAAATGAAAGGAACGTACTTGGTTGTTCATGTACATGTATAAATGTCATCGTAATGTGACGGATACTGCCACCAAGTAGGTTCACACTCTACAATCGTCCAACATCAATGGACGACAAATTTCCAAGTTTGAAATGTAAACCTGGCTCAGTCAAGTCTGCATTGTATTAGTGTATACAATGAGTGTTTACACTGACATACCGTGTAAACTCAATAAGTGCCAGGGATGCTGGATGTAAATAATTGGAACAGGAATACACGTATTGTATGACAGATTGATGTCCAGAAGTTTGTTCAAATCTTTTACGTGTACCTCAGCATGAGTACTCAAGAATGTGAGCTGGATGCCGGGGCTGGATGTAGGATATCATTTGCCCAGACCAGTTACTAAGTGCGAGTACATGTACCAGTGTTGTTCTTTTTTTTACGGAATTTGATTTGATTGCAACTTGAAAACTTAGCTGCAGGATGATCCCCCTCAGTGTGATCATTCTTTGTCAGCAGTGCTGGGAATTTCCTTCACCAATTAACTTTTATGCTATGAGCTGTACAAATGAAAGGAACGTGTGTCATGCTTAATTATAATATTTATTTCCAAAAATTGATAAGCGAGCGATAGGTACTGGGTTTTGACTGTCACAGATTTTTCAACGTTTGACATGGGATTCTGATAGCCTTATCAGTTTCAGTTTCACTTAAAATTTTCAAATGTCTACATGATTTCTACATGAGTGAAGATAATCATGTCGGTTTCATTTCACATTTGTATTTATTGTTTTACATGTATATCATGTAGATTCATGACTATTTAATAAAATGAGTTGTACAAATTATCAAGTAGTGTCTTTGAATCTCTGGGATGATAATCTCTTTCATTTTCACCGAGATGAAGTGCAATCAACTAGGCCAATATGAACCAATTGAGTGTGTGGAATTGGGATGTGTGGGCCACTATGGTACGGATTTGGTGTCAGTGGCATCAAAATCTATTGAAACCATTCAGGTTAGTATAGTTCTGTGCGAAATACTTTTTGAAAGGGATATCGTGTTCAGGACCACTCGTGCAGTGGCTGCAATTGACAATGAAGTCTCTCGTATCAGGATGATCATGGACATGAATCTTTTGCCAACATCATGTGCAGCCTGAGACCACAAACAAACAAGTGGACTGACCCAAAATCTGATGAACACGAGCCATGAAAGTAGAAAAATAAAACAAAATATAATATATGTACCTTTAATTATCTATTTTCAAAGAATTGAATCATTTATAGGCAATTAGTGACAATAATCTTAACATAATCTTGAAAAACATATTCTAGATTGTAGCAATCAAATAAATACATGTATGGCGTTACATCCATGTAAAAGTACTGATATAGAATACACAGAGTATCTCATACTAAAAAGACGCTCAACAGGCCAATAAACTTGAGGCAAGTGAGAGTTGCCCTCAACACACCCCTAAGGATTGTGGTTTTTATGCAGAATAAAGGCTGGTTTATATTGAGTGCGACAAAAAGAAAAAGCTCTTGTTTCATTGCCACGCTGCTGTAATATGAATATGAAGGAAAATTTTTCCACGATTGACACCATGTTGTGCCACTGTGAGTCGGACACAAATGTACCAGTGCTCAAACCATGATAGTGATCAAAATACCTCTTGCCAGTATCACCTCAATCAAATGATTACAAACTTAACCCTTCCACTGCCTTCACTGTTAACACCAACTGGTAAATACATTACACTGCATTACAAATTACACTTTCACAAAATATCCTTTTTTAACCCAAGAATACTTGCAAAGATTTTTTCCCCAAATCCTGAGATGGTTCTCTACTGGCTGCTACAGTCATAAGTGCCAGTTCTAATAAAACAAGGACTCGAATTACTAACTTTGTTGGAACGAAGTGTGAAATATGACTTTCGTTGAATATCGCAGTCATCAAGGGATTTGATTATACTCAAATATGGCTGTAAAAGGGTTGATATCCAATTAACAGTCTCATGTGGAGCAAATATATACTGCATAATCTCAATCATGATTGCTCTTCTCTTCTCAGGAACATACTATGATGCACCATCAAGAAATATTCATAAAATCAAACATTCACTCTACATACCAATAGTCATTTTGAGAATAAAACGAGAACATTTTTGACGAGACTGAACTAAATGGAAGCCATTCATCAAAACCGAAGATTTCTGTAGGAACTCAAACATGACTTCAGGGCGGATCCAGAATCATGGGAAAGAAGGGCACATCACGGAAAACCTCGGTCAAACTTTAACATCTTTTCAAAATTTTGAAATTTCCCAGTCAATTTTAAAGATTTTTCACAATATAGAGGGGGCACGAGCCGGGTATGCCCCCTTGGATCCGCGCCTGGAATTCACCATTCATCAGCATCCAAAATCTTCTGGTTAGCACATCAACGCAAATGTTGCCAGTCAGAGCCTAGTATAGATATCAGCATCGATGGTTTGCCAGAATGGGCACGCGGTGGCCCTTCACCATTGGACAGATCTTCGTCGAAATTTTGAGACAGAGCAGAATACTCTCTTGTTGACAAACACCTTCTGTATTTCTA
>NMRB01003339.1:15447-32420 GCA_002633025.1 Notospermus geniculatus | reverse complement strand
CTAATGATCAGAAAACTATAAGGCATCTTCAGTGGAGTTCTACCTTTGCACTGGGAATGTTTTTTTCTATCCAATGTATATGAATAATGTATATGTATATATATTGTGATTATACAGATATGTATTGTATGACTTTCTGTAGCACTTAAAGGTTGAACTGCTTGCATGAAATAAGCATTGCCCTAGGATTAGAAAATCTAGATTGCGCCATCTATTTGCACTTTTCCTAAGCGTAATAATAGAGATGTTTGTAACCGTTCATCAGGGAGAAAAAAGCTACAGGTGTCACAAATGATCTGTTCAAAGTATGCAATAAAATATTCGGTTGGGTTGAAATAAAGTAGGTATTCAAATCAATGCACAAAATAATTACAGTGAGAGAATGATGCTTTTGTCCAACTTGCGTCAGCATTTTTTCTGCAAGAGCTTGGAAATTACCTTTCTTTCACTCTCAGCTCATGAGCTGAGCAAAACCAACTCCAGGTATGCGTCTATTCAAGATTATTTCACAAGCTTCCCAACTGACTTGCTGAATAGCTCCAAGAAATCTACTTTGGAGCAAAATCGTCTGTGGAGTTTGGCTCCAAAGAAATGGACCAGTCTCACGACCATCTACATGTATGGAGCCTTTGCCATAAAAGTTGGAGTAAATGTACTTCAATAGAGTTCCTCTTGCACATTATGATTATTAGACCAACAGTTTAGGGAATGCCCTTAGTGCAAATAAAACAACCTTTTTCAGGTATTTATCTGCAATGATTCCCTGACTTGAGGGAAGTACCTGATGTGTCGTTTGCTCTTGTTTCTTCATTAGTTAACATGCTTACTCGTTTGTATGACTGAATATTTGTTTATTTCATATGATTGAGGATAGTTTGATTTATCTGGTGTACCAATGGACTTTTCAGTTAATATGATCTTACAAATGACTGTGTCGGATGAGTGTTTAACTAGGGTTTTAAATATGCTCTGAAAAAAGTGGAGAGTGATTACTGGTAGACTTTTTTTGGTGTGCAGCTGAAAATTCGAAGAGATCGAAAAGCTTTCCTTTTCACTTGTCAGTGAGCTTAAGTTGAAAATGGTTCCCTTCACAACCTTGAGCAGCTCTGAAGTAAAAATACCGTCAAAAGCATTATGATCACATTTGGGTCACTATAGATGTAAAAACCATGAGATTTGTGAATGAGTGAATTTGACTTGGGTTGTTTTATAGTGTACACGTATGAAAGTTGTTGTGGTGAATTATATGTGGGGTGATGAAACATTTGTGGAGATTTTTGACTCTTTATGTCTTTGTCNTATTAGGGCAACGCATTGATATTATAGGTCCTCGGCCTGTTGTAATGTGCAGTTGACAGGGAGCTGTTAGCAGTCACCACAGTGAAGTGGCACACTGCACTGCGGCGTGGCAAAACGGCCATTTTAAATCACTAAATACTTATACCACTGCCCACACCCGACAGCTGTCATCAGCTGACGGGTGTGGGCAGTGGTACTTCTGCCACTTTTCACCCACAGGAACCAACCAAAAACCATCCTTCCCACGTTCCTATCACTCTGGGTTGGAGAGTGGCGCGGTGACGACGGCTGTCGAGAAAAAGTGGCAATACCATGGTCCTTTAACTTCAAGATGCCCACTTTGGCAATCTTATTCATTTAATGTCAGGATACATCTGTTCTTTCGTGTTTTTTGAGTTGCTGAAAATGGTAGGCCAAAAGGACTACTGGTACAAGAATTGTTCAGCCTTTATTAGTTAAGGTTACTGTTATTATACGCTGAAAATGAATGTAAGCCTTCAGCTGGAGTGGCTAAAGAAAATGATATACATTAACAGGGAGTATAAGTAATTGATACCATGTGGTAGGGGTGTGTACAGGAATTACAGTATGAGTATTTCTCCTATTTTGACAATACTAACTTGTTGGTGGAATATTGATGTAATGTTCAATGTGTGATAGATTTCAGTAGTACTAAGTATCAGGGTTTTCCCAGCTTTTGAAAACTTGATGACTGTGTATGTGTTTGGAAAACGACTGGAGTCTGTAGTGTTCATGCCGACTCTCGCTACCACGGCTGACTATTACTACCAGGGCTGCCTGGATGCAATAAATTGGACCCAACTCAGCAGAAACCCATCAATTTTCTGCATCAAAGGGATTCACACTTAAAACAGTTTGCAGTTTTAAAGTATCAACTCAGTTTTCACTGGCAGGGGTAATGTTGGCATGGTACTTGTCAATGATAAGTTTTCTGAAGTTCTCCGAGTTCCAATAAGGTTGTTAAGAAAACATAGAGTTGCAGTTAGAGAAGACTTGTGTTTGAATCTATTTAGGTATGCAAACTGTAGGATAGTGGTTTGGATTGAACACAATAATTGTTGCATAATTGTCTTTAGTATTCTAGTGAGAAATGAGAGTGTCTTCAGAACACAGCCCAAGATTTCATTTTCAGTTTTGCTATCATTTACCCAAGCTTCCCTTATTATGGCATTTTATAGAGTTATTTAGTGCGTGATGTAGGTACATGTAAGTATTGCTTCGTATTGCATGATTCGATCAACCGCTAACAAATTGGGCTGCGTCTAAATGCACTGTGTTAGTGTACAGTACTGTTCAGTCGTTTAGCTGGTGCTGCGTGGCTGAACATGTGATGGGGAACTCATTCACTATGTGCGACACTAGATGTCACTACATGTGTACATGCATATGGGATACATACTACTCATTCACGACATGAGACACCAGATGTCACTTCATGTACATGGGTCATCAAGTAAAATCTCGATTTCTTGTGATTGCAAAGTAACATGACAAGATTCGTTTGAACAAGAATTGCTCAATTGACAAATATGGCAAACTTTCAATCAAATTGCTCTCCAAAGTTGGAGGTTTATCATAAAGAAACTCAAAGCAGACGATGCTCCTGCCATGTGCTGAATGAGTTCAAATTAGTGTGGGATGGTTGAGGATTATAACAAACTGCAACACTTACTCACCTGCACAGAGAGCATGTAGTAATTCGAGTTTATGTTTAAATTTATACCAATAGAAGCACAGATACATTTAGGAAAGCAAACCACATTTTGCAGATGAATATTGATTTATGGCTTATTTCTTGCTTGAGCTGATTAAAATTGGGCCCACGTGAAAGTGGGGTGAGAGAAAAAACACAGAATTAAGAGTGTACTCAGGTATCTACTTCCAAGTGTGTTGGTGATTGGCTATATTTGTGTGAGATTCAGATGGGCCAGATAGATACGTCACTGTAACTGAGTTGTGTGTACTGATTTACCACACCTGTGTGCCATATTAAGATGGTATAGGCCCTAGTGCAAGTTTGTCGTGGAATTCAATGTAGGAAATACATGTACCAGATCAATTTCAAGGCGACACTGTCAACATCTGAGTGAAGTTGTAGTCCCAACATGGTGTGAGTGGTTGTGTGCAAGTGTGTTTAATCCNAGCCGCCATCTTGAAATCATATTCCGTCAATTTCAGGCAAAACCGTTTGTCTGATCATATTGATTTCTTGTATGTGTGTTGGGGGTGACTAGAGGAAGGTTCCTTTCGAAAATGGCTGTGCTGCGATTTACAATATGGCCGCCAGAGCCGCAATCTTGAAATCAGATTCCGTCAATTTCAGGGAGAACCATGGAGAACCATATGTTCGATCGTATTGATGTTTTGTGTGTATGTTGGGAGTGACTAGAGGAAGGTTTCTTTCGAAAATCGCCGTGTTCTGATTTACAGTATGGCCGCCAGAGCCGCCATCTTGAAATCATATTCCGTCAATTTCAGGAAAAACCATTTGTCTGATCATATTGATTTTTTGCATGTATGTTGGAGGTGACTAGAGGAAGGTTCCTTTCGAAAACGGCCGTGCTGCGATTTACAATATGGCCACTAGAACCACCATCTTGAAATAAGATTCCGTCAATTTCAGGGAGACGCGTTTGTCTGATCCTATTGACTTTTTGTATGTATGTTGAGGGCGACTCAAGTAAGGTTCCTTATGAAAATGGCTGCATTTCAATTTACAATATGGCCGCCAGAGCTGACATCTTGAAATCAGATTCCGTCAATTTCAGGAATGTACTATTTGTCCGGTGATATTGATTTTTGGTATGCATGTTCCCTGATATTGACGGAATCTGATTTCAACATAACTTGACTGGAGGTTCGCCCAACTCAACATACACGCGGGGGCATATGCCACGCTTTGCGTTGCTCTTGTTCCTTTTTCCGATCAAAGCTGCCATAGAAACATATTTTCTGGCGAACACACCGAGGAGGGCACGCACCGCTTGAACCCCCAAAATCCATCTCTGATATGGGATGACGCCAGTGGGACAAGGGAAAACTTGGCTAAAGAGAGAAGGCACTATGTTGTTGAGAAAAAATAAGACTAAATATGCCAAGGTTTGGGACACTCATGGGACTGACAAATTACGTCCAAAATTAAGAGCTGTCCTGATTAACAGAAACATCATATTTGGAACGAACGTGGGCCAGGTCCTGTCAGAGACGTCAGCAAAAATGGAGGTACCATGAATACTATGTATCTTCGTCTCCATAAATCTACATGAAGCTGAGCAAAACACAGTTTTACAGAAAATATACAACTTTATTATTGCTATAAATAGTTCCAATAAATTACAAATATTCGATGGAGGGGATCACAAATGGATTAAAATTTACAAGGCAAATAAAATCAGTAGTATATGAATATCTAAGTATATATTGATGTGTACGTGTGTAATACTAATTGTATCTACATGTACATGTATTGTGAATCGGGGAAAGTGAGTCTTCTCATACATGTACACTGTACATACACATGTACATGTAGTATGTATGTATTATATCTTAATGAGGCCTCGGTGGTTTTCTGTATTGCACTGACAAGAGTTCATGCACAAACCAAAGAACTACAGTAATCTTATGCATGCATAGTACATAAATATCATAATCAAACCTCCACAACACCACCTATGAGCAAATGATTGCCTACTTCCTTAATCATTCAGTTTTCATAAGTAACTAGCCGACAAGATTGAACTATACTACTACAACTCTGGGAAAACATGACCTAAGAAGCTGATTATCAATTCAGGATGTGTCAATCTCTTCGTTTCAAAATATTAAGTATCACTCATTGATCTAAAGCAAAACAACAGAGGAAGAACTAGGATAATAAATAACAGATATATATGAGTTTGACTAAAAGGACAGTCACTACTCCATTGAGCATTCTCATATTTGATAGGAAAGCATGTGGGTTTCGTCTACATCTACATAGGGTTCAAAGTTCACGACCATTTGGTGTAAAATGTGACCTGGATTTAGCTCTTGGCGACCCAAAAAATTGTTGGCCTGTTCAACCAAAATCTGCTTTTTCAGAATATGAACTTTGATCACTGCTACACATGTACATGTAAACCTCTAACTAAATATACACAAGCATTATTTTCATAAGTGACTGGCTGATAGTCTCTATATTTTGTTCACAAGAAATCCAAGTCATGGAGGAGTCAATCTCCATGGTAAAATACTCATCTTGTATCAACTACTTCTCTTTGATTGTCATCGCCGGTTGTTGCATCCTACGCAACAGGACAAACGGAAGCACGAGGAGGACACTCCCTAATGTATAACAACTGATGGCACCAAAACTCCAGAAAGCTGAAAATTTGAAACAGAATTTAAGGACATGTCACACATTAGATCACACAGGACAGATTGGGGGGGGGCTTCAGTCAATGCCTCCGTGTGAAATATTGCTTATACATGCAAGCAAAAATACTGTAAAGCAGGAAAATTTCGCGTGCAGGAAATTTTCGCGAATTTCGCGACAGTGTATGAGTCGCGAAAATTTCCTGTCGCGAATATAAATACATGCAAGTGATAAATATATACCGTAAAAAAAAACTGAAAAAATGGCAGACTCGCGAAAATATCCTGCCGTGAATATGTCTATAATTCTTGATTCGCGAACATTTCCAGCCGCGAAATTATCTTGCTTTACAGTAGATAGCTAGGGTTGCATAAAGCTGTAATGCTGACCTGGTTGGGATGGTACTGCGTACTGCACAAATAAATTGTTTTAAACGGAATACTATGTCCTTCAACTAGAGCTACTAAGGGAAGATATCATTATTTTCATCACATGTACCTGTGGAAGCAAAAACAGGACCTGCAGCTCTTGCCAAAGCACCAAGAGACCGGAAGATACCAAGGACAGTCCCTTTTTGATTTTCATCACCAAATGAAGACACTAGAGTTGTCAGACATGGCACCACTGTGGCAGACGCTGAAGGGCAATGAAAAGGAATGTTGTGGCAGTTATTATTTTTATTGGGATTTTCGAAGATATTCTGACTCTTTAGGTTCACTGTATACAGTCTCAAAGCACTGCACGTTATATTACTCAGAGACCTTTCTGGAGCAGCTCATTCAGCACATCACTTGATCCTTCCTGATCAGTTTAGAATACAAAATGGTGAATTGGCAGGGAATTGAACCCATGAGCTCTCGATCAAGAGTCTGACACTCAACCATCACTGCTCCTACCATGCAGACTAAAGGTTGTAATCTTACCAAATGCAAATAACAGTAAGCCGATGTAGAATCCAATTGTATTTGACGTCCAGCCAATCACGATGAAGGAAGGAACGAGCAGGAGAATACCCCGAATTGCAATTTTCTTCTCTTTTCCTGGCGGAAGCCTCCGGACATAGCCACCCTGGACAAGAACCATAATGATTCCAATGTAGAAGAACATCTTTCCCTGCTGCATGCTGAAATCAGATACAGGGTTTATTTTATTCCTCAGAGTTGCTTTTACAAGTGTTGAGAGAAAAAAATCGATCATAGCAGCTTTGGCAAAGTAAGTCAATTATTGATAACAAACAGGTACATACCTATCATATTGAAATCTGTTGTGGACTAAGAACGTGAGGGTAAACTCTAGGCCCGAGTAGATAAACAAGTAAAGAAAATATACCAAGCCATACTGCCTCAAAGTGGAGAGATCTAAAATGGAAAGGTTTACAATAAATAGTCACACACAAAGACTGGACTCTTTTTTTCCTGCCTTTGCATGGTTTTGAGACGTACATGTAAAAAAAGACCTTTTGACACATATCGCCAATGTCAAATTCAAATTAATTGCCCTGTAATGTCACATTCCGTCAGATATTCTAGTGATTACTATATGGGGACCAGTAATTGCATGGCTGAGAGGTTAGATTGTCAAGATTTGCAGTCGCCAACATACCTTTGGTTTCAATGCTCTCCACTGCAGTGAATTTAAAAAGGGAGACGGGATTGATAAACTTCACAGCACCATTTAAACCAGAAAAGATTGAAGATGCCTGCAAAGAAAGATTTTTCCTTTTGATGACTTTGTTCACAACTCACTAGAGAGCAGATATCAGGCCAGTAATCTAAACAGTGTAGTTACAGGTAACTAGAACAATTTTACTTCAGAGATATGTGGGAAAGCTAAATATTTTCAACGGTTTATTTTGAATGAACTGTAGTATTGAAGACTCACCCGTTTTTCAGCTGGCAGTGTTTCTTTAAAGAATGCTGCTACCACAAATACATCAATAAGTGCAAGTGTTAGAGCAAGAAGGGCCGGGGCCTGAAGGAAAGTCTCATGGTCGCTACGAACCAACTTGGCAAACCCAGCACCAAGGATTGGCCCAATGATGAAGGCGATTGAGAAAGCTATTCCAATCATTGCCTGGAAATAAAGATAGTGAATTTCTATTGATGTAAATGTCAGACAGACAATACACGAACTCTGCCACTCTATAAGTGATTTTTAACACGTTGACTGCCATGGCTAAAATATCATTTTATCCGCCATTGCCATGACTACCAGGCCTATTTCAAGTTATCTCATATTGCCAACTACGAGTCGTAGCTGTACGCCCTCTAGCGTGTTCCCATACATCTGGTCAATCCCCACTGCCAGTATGATCATTCAATGATTGGAAGGCTCTTCGTCATTGCCAAGCTTATCAACATTAATAGAAAATGCGTTAGCCCTACTACGAGTATACTCGTAGCTGGCCATGGGGAGGACAACTGTGACTACGAGTATGTTTGTAGCTGGCAGTCAACATGTTAAGTACATTGTATAGGCCTAGGTCTTTGAGAAAGTTCTGAAACTTACCATTCCTTTCCCTCGATTTTTCTTTGAAGTCACATCAGTGATAACAGCTGTACTGATACTAACATTGCCCTTGCTGATCCCACCAATGACACGGGCTATCACAAACAGAGTGAAGTTACTTGACATGGCCCACATGACATAGGAGAGGCACATACCAACCTGGAATTAGAATAAACCAGATCTCACAAAGTATTCAGAATAGGAATATATCCTTTGGCTTTGGAGAAATAATGTACATGTATATCAAAGCAAGTGTGCACCGTTGAGCCATGATAAATAGTCACCAACAAAATCCTTACCAAACTAAGAAGTAACACTCTCTTTCTTCCATATGTGTCTGATGCAGCACCAATAAGTGGAGAGGACAAGAACTGGAGCAGGGAAAACAGAGATCCAATCAGACCTCCAAAAAGGACAGAGTTCCATCTCGGCGTGTCCGGTGCACCAACAAACTGACGGAAGCCATTGACGGAATGTTGAAGAGTGCTGTAAATGACGTCCTACAATAAAACAAGAAACATGAACCGGTAATGTGATTTGTGAATGAAAAGGAAGGTTTTGAATGGAATGATTCAGAATTTAATACATAATACATACCTCCTTATCTCTTCCATAGTATTCAAGGATAGAAGGCAACAGGGGCAGAATCATGGTGAAGCCCAGCAGATCAATAACGAGGGACACGAATACAACTAGCACCGTCTTCATATTGTCCTTTTTTTGTTCAGATGTTGATTCAGGATCACAAGCAACTGAAGTTTGTTGTCTTGTGTTGGTTTCCATGTTCTGGTCCATTTAGCAGGGACTTTACCAGGGACTACTGACTACAGCATAGAGAGATTTACATAGCAGGAAGAACCTGAATTTTGATGCAGGCATGTTCTTCACTGACGTCACAAAACATCACGTGACTGTGAAGAATGGCCAACATGACCGTCGATTATCGGCCATGTTGACTGTCAACCCCGCCGGTGACGGGATGTCAAAACTGTGCCATGAAATTCTGACTGATGTCACTGTGTGTTGATGCTGTCTGTGTTCATACGGAGGGGGGGGCAGGGGCCTAGGCCTACTGGTTGCGGTAGGCCTGGTACCGTATGGTATCGGTAGGCCTACCGGTACTGGTATTTTTAGCTAAGAGGCCTAGGCCTTTCTTTAAACAGTTAAAGCAAAGGCCAGGCCCAGGGCAGCAAGGCCATGAACTGATCACGGTGTGTTGGAGGTTTTTTTGATACACACCATAAGTATATGTAGAGAAGGTGAGGACACTCGCCCTCCCAAAATGACAGGTCCGATTTTTAAACTCCCGATTTCACTGTAATTTAAGTCATGTCAGCCAGAAAAAACACATCGAACGTATCCTTTGTGAATTAAACTTTGCATCTGTGATATTCCTTTGAATGTTATTNTACATTATTCGCATTCAAATTCATGGTTGTTTTCCTACAAGACCGATCAAAAGAATTCTTTTTTCTATTAAAGACGCATTTTGAAACAGTTCCGAAACTTGACAACATATCAATTCATGAACTGCACAATTCGTGCCCATTTATAACACGAAGCATAGATTCGCCATTATGTCCATTAACTTTAATCATTCTTATGTTTTGCTTATGGTAAAAACCGGCATGAAAATGCCGCCTAAACACGTCTCATGACCACATTATTTCCGAACTCATTACTGTAGCGTTTAGCGGAGGTGTTTTCGAAAAGGTCTTTGCTGCGGCATTAATTAGTCAAAGAGGATAATAAGGACGGTGGCGCCAAGTTGACATAATGATACTTTGATTGTTCACAAGTCTATGAGAGGGGTGGGTACAGTCAGTGCAGTGCTAGTACAGTGTGTAATACAGTGTGTCCCAGAAGATTCTACTTCTACAAAAGGCAACTTTCGGCCAGGCACTTTAATTCCATTATATTCTCTATACAGACGAATTCATATTTAGACGGGAAGGCGACTCACAGGCACAGGCACAGGCACAGTCTATGCCGCTCTCAATTCCGAGCATTAGCCTGCCGGCAACCCCCACAGCGGGTGTACATCATGGCATGTACACTTCGATCGACCGACGTCGCTTCGCCGTCAGCGACCGTCTTCGGGCGATATCGGACGACGACGAACGATGCGCGACCGGCGAAGTCTATAACCCGCCTTGATTCCTCGATCTTCAACAACGGATCAGCCCACCGATTTGTTAACAAAACTGCCCCGGATGACAGACTGCAACAAAGGTTAGTTTTTGTGCAATTCCTGGAGGCTATGGTGGCAAAAAGAGGCAAAACACGCAACCAACGTTTATGGTTATACCTAAAAACAGGAAGCGGTTAAGTTCGACATAGAAACCTCAGCGGTTCCGGAAGTGGAAAACCAAAATTATATCCCAGTTGTAGCGGTTTGCGGGATTTTCATTCGCCCAAGGGGCAAATTCTCGTCTGCTGTACCATAAACAGATAATAGGCAATAATTTGTAGAGAAATAAAGGCCGCAATTATTCAAGTCCCCGTTTGAATCGTCGTTGACACGAAAAGGACCAATTGCGCCAGGAAAGCGGCATCGACACCCGATGGGATCCCGTGCTCACTGGACATTTATCAAGAGCAAGAGATAATCATTTGATGTACGATATCCTATCACCCTTGAAATTACCAAATATTATGGATGTGGGACTTCTTTCGTCATTGTACTGTCAGGTTCTGGGGCTTTATGTCGCCCAAGTAGGTGACGGCGACCATAAATGTCACCGCAGGGCGAGACCATTGTTTCTCGTCCCCTTCGCATGGATGTGCTGAAAGTTCATGAGTTTCTCACTCGAATCTGTTAAGCTAAAGAATGCAGCACTTCAGTGAACCTACGTTCGGACAGCAGCCTCAAACTAAGGGGGAAACGTTTGGTTTGTGGCCGATAACGCTGAGGGCCGTATGCACCAACGAAAATTATCTTGAACTCAGGTTGAGCCACAACTTTTCCATTGTCACATCATGCCCTGGTAAACCTGGACAATTGAAAAGCAGTGGCTCAACTAAACTCCCTAGTACGCAGTTGAGTACCGCACCCCCTTCGGTTTACCCGCTCTCCACAACTGCTTCACTTCGTAGAATTTTCCGCGTTTGGTCAACAGATGGCGTCAGGGCCTGGCGCAAGTTTTATAGCCTATCAGCACGCTGCTTTGAGAACTCTTTGGCCCGTTGGCAACGGATGTTCTTGTGCTACCATGGCTATACAAGATCACATGATCCGTTGAGCCAATGAAAAATTGTCTCAGGCCAGCTTGGTTACGGGTTGCTCGGCGCTCTCATTGGTCGACTCTCACAGCGCCATCTGTTGACCAAACGCAGAGAATTTTACGAAGTGAAGCAGTTGTGGAGAGCGAGTAAAAAGGGGACGCGGCTCACAACTGCGAAGGGAGTTTATGGCTCAACCAGATTTCAAGATAATCTTCGTTGGTTGGTGCATACAGCCCTAAAAATTTGAGTGTAGGCCTACTGTGGAACGTATACCGCCATGCAGTGCTTCCCTTTGCGGGGCGGTTTAACATCTTTGCGAATGAGTTGACGATCTTTCACGGCTTACCAGCTACAAATAATAACAATAAAACTACATTTTCTCGAAATAATGACCGAGAAATACGATTTAATTCGATGGTTTTATGAAAATCACGTGTCTTCTGGGGAGGTAGTACTGACATCCCATAATGCAGCCATTAGTTTCCTAACTTAACCAAATTATCAAGTCAAATTCATTCAGATCGATAGATTTGAACAGTCTTGTCGAGCATGACCGAAGAAGTAGATCCCCGAGCAATATGGCGCTGTCCGATATACGTCAGAGATACGAATCGTTCTCTGACGTTCAGATTGCTAGATCACATGATCCGTTCAGCCAATGAAAAATTGTCTCAGGCCAGCTTGGTTACGGTTTGCTCGGAGCTCTCATTGGTCGACTCTCTCAGCGCCATCTGTTGACCAAACGCGGCGAATTTTAGGAAGTGAAGCAGTTGTGGAGAACGAGTAAACCGAAGGGGACGCGGCTCACAGCTGCGTAGGGTGTTCATGGCTCAACCTGAGTTCAAGATACACTGTAATCTTCGTTGGTTGGTGCATACAGCCCTAAATATTTGAGTGTAAGGCCTACTGTGGAACGTATACCGCCATGCAGTGAGTGCTTCCCTTTGCGGGGCGGTTTAACATCTTTGCGAATGAGTTGACGATCTTTCACGGCTTACCAGCTACAAATAATAACAATAAAACTACATTTTCTCGAAATAATGACCGAGGAATACGATTTAATTCGATGGTTTTCTGAAAATCACGTGTCTTCTGGGGAGGTAGTACTGACATCCCATAATGCAGCCATTAGTTTCCTAACTTAACCAAATTATCAAGTCAAATTGCTCTAAGCTATGAAAACATCATTCTGGATTTCATCTCTCTCATGTGAAACACCAAACTAAATTATTCTTAATCTGATCTATGCCATGAAACTCAACCGAATGCTTTGTTTTGTATTATTAATGTTCACATTAAAAGGGTGTCCGTAATAAACCTGCCAGAAATGCTACCCAAGTGGCATGATACGTCACAGAGAGGGTGGGAAAATGGATTGCATGGAATTGTAAGAGATAACTTCGATATCATTCCCAATTAAATTTGTTTAATTTGTTTTTTCCAATTAAACTCTTATCTCATCAGAGCAAAAATCTGGTCCATTTCACTCGGTTTGTTATGAAAAATTTCACTCTTGAACATTACATCATGGCCAAATTACAATTTAACACAATACTTTGTTTTAGTGATGTAAATAGAATAGAATATATAGTTTCTCTCTTTTGGAGTTTTGGGTGCACTTATATTTCTGCCCACTCACAGAATAGATAATGCACTTGGAAACACCAATAAACATGAAGCAACCAGTTTAACCGCATAAAAAAATGAAATAAACGACAAGAATCATAGTAAAATAATGAGCCAATCAAAACATTCCAATTATTTTCTGCAGGGTTTTTAATCTCACTTTCGCACCAGTCATGCGCGGCTCATCAAAGAACCTAATTAACTATAGTACTAATTAGGCTATCACATCACATCTAATGATGAAAATAACGATGATCATATCCATTTTCCCGTGGCTTACTTTTTGGTGAAACGAATCGCTTGATTGGAAATTACTAGTTTGAATCATGTGACGATGACGCGTCGGTTGCTGAAACTTAGACACAACTGCCCTGTAGCGTACGCATACACTTTAAAACATAAGGTTTCGACTTCTGGATTTATAATATACATTACGATTGCGCAAGAAAAGATTGGATGTTGCCACAACAGGGCGATGAATACTACTTCTTGTGTATTAAAGCAGCACGGTATGCGATCTCTTACGGCGGTATTTTGACTGCCGACTTAGAGGGAGCCACCTAGTGGCAGCAATACCAACTACAAAAAACCATTACAAATTTAATGTACGTAGTGCATCGGGTCCATTCGCCGACAACGTTGTTAGTCCCTGGGGTTGGAGAGTTGCGCGCTCGGCGATGGTGGCGCCGGCTGTCGAGAAAAAGTGGCAATACCGGGCTCCTTTATGCGCGCCAGCTCTTGGCTCATTTATCTGAACACATAACAAACATCAACAAAATGAGAGTAACGTCACCCATCTTTATTGATATGGAGACGAACTAATACAATTCGGAGACAAAACGCCATGTCTTTTATTCATGTATTCTTGATATCATGGAAGCATGGCACTTAGACGTGGCATATTACCATTAACTTTCGGAGATGATAGATCCCTCTTTGGTCATTTAGTAGAGGAAAAGCATCACACCATTAGGCCACGGCGATTTTTATCCTGGCACCCACTACATAAATCGTCACCAATGCTTACTAAAGAGGTTAGCTGCCAGGAATTATGTAAAGGCATAATCCAAGTTCGTCCTATCGAAGTTTGTTTTTGTGTCTTCGAATTTGTTTGCTCTAACAACAAGACACAGGATTCTCACCAATGTTCTCCTTGTTCGAAGATGTCCCCAGTTCAGAAGTAACTTGAACTAACCAAGGGAAAAAGGTCAGAAGCGCTTAAGTGTAGGCCCGTGAAATGCAGTACGCTACCATTCATCGCGCACTATATAGTTCACACATCAACCAATCAGCACGTGTCACCTCATAAGTCATTAGGTAACAAGCGCCGATTGGTCGATGAGTCATGAGGAAGGCACTGATTGGTCGATGCGTGAAAAAAACTGTGCAAAACTACAGTACAAAGTAGATCTTTATTGTATTTTATGAATCTGCAGACTGGCTTGTCAGCGGCGTTCAAGATGTCTTTTCATGGGAAAGTCTCAACCTCATTGTGGTTAAACGCCCGGCCGAGGTTCGCGTGCAGTGAACGCTGAACAATCAAGTTCATTGCAGTAAACGCCCCATACGAGCGGTTAGATTTAAATAGCCGGCGAAAATCCGATGACGATTCACAGCACCTGAATGAAGACAAATGGCCGAAGTGTCAGATAGCGTGATTCCCTTAATCTTCTCGCGTATTTCGCTATCATAACCAAAATGGCCGGCGATTATGGCTGAAGATGAGCGTTGTCATCTCATTAAAGGGGAAGCGCAAGAAATTATTAGTATCTGTTTTATAACCATATCGTGTTCACGTGATATTTCTTGATTTTATGGGTTTGGAGGCTAATCATTCGCTTCACGAAGCGATTGTGATGCCATAAATTATCTAATTACGGAGCGTTTTGGAGCTGATTGTGAACAGCATGGCGTTAATGAGTAAAAGGGGAGTTAGAATTTGTCAGCCATGATGCGTGGTGAGACTGGGAGAATGATATCGCGGTGGGAAAGAAGTAAATAATAGCCAGTTTATTGACCTAGGCAGCCCGAGGCTAATTATCCAAGAATTAGTGATGAGGGACCTGACCTGGGATGGAACATATTGACCGGTCTCGTGTCCACTCTGCTTTTTGGCCATTCTCATCACTTCCGTCGCCTCGCTGCGAGATCTCGCGATATTTGGATAGGCTCTCTCAGCTATGGTAGCAGACGAGANCCGCCATCTTGAATATCTTATTGCGCCCCCACCTATAGCTGGGATAGTGATGCGGCGACCGAACCACCTGGATCTACTTTCGGACTACTTTGACTCATCCACTAGAAGATATAGTTCGGTGAAACTCATCACTTTTGTGTCGAAAAAGAACCTAACGATGGCAGTTTTGGGTTAATTTAATACAATATGACACGCAAAAGTGAATTTTACTAAGATTTTGCGAGTTATTGTGCGTTTTTGCTCGGCCAAATCGGGATTTCCCCGGGGTTCCCGCCATTATGCCATACAGTACAGAATGTACAGTGCACTGACATGCATTTCGCTGTTCTGATGCTGTGCGTCCACTGTGCGTTTGCCAGATTCCCAACACAATAAAATATGCTATTATGGGTTTTCTGATGTAAATATGCGAATAAATTGACTTAAATATATTTATTTCATCTGAAATCATCATAAAATACAATAAAAGTAGCAAATATTTATCAGAGAAATGTCATTTCTTCAGAACTACTTTTACCGCGGAAGTAGTTCTTCCACACCGGCGCTGTGAGGCGCGACGCATCACATAACCCTACGCAAAATGGCGGATTTGACTGTTGTTCGTCAGGGTCACAAACCGACGCAACGTCACCAGGTTTTTTGGAGGCTTGTGCCCTGTTGTTCAGGTTGCTTCCAATGGTCATGCATCTTTCGATGCATTTGCACAGAGAACACAAGCAAATGGACAGTACGTTGATTCTATTTATCATCTGCTCCGTGTTCAGAGTGACGTCAGAGAATCATTACCGTCACTTAGATTGGTACCACGATCCTCCGCTAGGTGGGTTTATGAGGATCGGTATAGCATATTTCAGTTTTGCGTTTTAATTGGCTGCTATTTACAGACGAGGCAATACCATCGTTGAAAATGATGTCATTCACGCTAAATGGCAAAAGCAACACTGAAATTACCTTTCCTGATGTAGGCCTCTATCAAGTTTTGTACCTATCTATTCAACTGTTCAAGAGTGATTGGGTCCAGTGGAATGCCATGTTTTGCGATGTAATCCATGTATCGGTTCATGACCACCTGGAAATCCCCTGTTGGCAAGTACCAGGATGGACTCATCCGGGTATTTCGTTAGGCGAATGGCATTCGATGTCCTCGGGCTTGGCCACTGATTGCTATGCTGAAAGGTTCCACTCGGTTGGCCAAGCGACGTGTGGGCCGACAAATCGCAAAGGGGAACACGAATGAACTTTCTGAGTTGACTGCCACCGGTGAAACGCATCGAAACTAAAATTTGGCGTGGCCTTAATTGGTCCAAAAGAGACCGAGAAAGGCAAAGTGAGAGTCTCTAATGATGATCTATTCTTATTGTTTGCTATTCTATGATATGCTTTATGATAATTGCGGCAGTGTTTTGATGGCGCTGCCAAAATCTCGCGTGACGTGACTGCGTTATGAGAATGTACCGTGGGCTTCGTAATGACTATTGCCATTTTGACAGCTTTTCTCGACGGATGGCGCGATCCGCAAATATGACAAATGATGGCGAATTTTGACTTCATTGCCACATAATTACTGCGAAATATCACCTCATGGAATATATCAGGGTTTAAACCCTTTAACCCTGTTAGAGTAAGGGTTACTTTGGACGATACCAGATGGAAGAAGGCCAGGCGGATTTAATAATTCGTTTGATTTTCATTTTGCTGATACGGCGTCACTTCATCTTGAATAGTGAATTCGGTGAAGCATAG
>NMRB01003338.1:27533-41279 GCA_002633025.1 Notospermus geniculatus | reverse complement strand
AACAAGCACAGCATTGAACGTCCCCCGTCGCCCCGGGTGCAAGTCCGACGGTCATGTATTTTGAAGATTCCGTTCAGTATTAAAGGCACAATCACAGTTTATGTGATTCGGCTTTTGGCCCCCTGGTGGCAAAGTGGAGAATCAGATTTGGTCGATTCTTTTGACGCGATACACCGTTGGCCCATGATACATCCCTCCACCAAATATGAATCCAAAATGTTCAGTCGTTCCAAAGTTACAGAGCGGAAGGGAACTTTTGTGGATTTTACAAAGTGCCCCCTACAGGGCTGAAAAATCAATTAAACTTTAAAATCCTATGATATTTTATGTACCCTTGCTAGCTGAGCCTACCATAAAAATTTCATGAAATTCCGTTCAGTATTAAAGGCAAAATCACAGTTTTTGTGTTTCGGCTTTTCGCCCCCTGGTGGCAAAGTGGATAATCAGATTTGGCCAATTCTTTCACGCGACACACCTTTGGCCAATGGTACATCCCCCCACCAAATATCAACCCAAAATTTTCAGTCGTTCAGAAGTTACAGAGCGGAAGGGAACTTATGTGGTTTTTACAAAGCGCCCCCTACAGGGCTGAAAAATTAATTAAATTGAAAACCCGCATAGTACATTATGTACCCTTGCTAGACGAGCCTACCATAAAAATTTTGTGAAATTCCGTTCAGTATTAAAGGCATAATCACAGTTTTTGTGTTTTGGCTTTTGGCCCCCTGGTGGCAAAGTGGAGAATCGGATTTGGCCGATTCTTTCACGCGAAACACCGTTGGCCCATGGTACATCCCCCACCAAATATCAACCCAAAATTTTCAGTCGTTCCGAAGTTACAGAGCGGAAGGCAACTTTTGTGATTTTTACAAAGCGCCCGCTCTACAGGGCTGAATGAAATGGTCCATGGACTCCATGTGCTCACCCGTTTGGACATACATATAATAGTGTAATGACAGAGAGAGGTTCATTTCAGTTATGAGCAATCTGGGTCAAGTCATTCCCAAGTTCCAGGACTTCAATGACTGTTGGGTTATGCCACCTGGCGGCCATATTGGATGTCCGATCGGGCCAAAACTTCACAATCACATGCACATAAAGGTCGTCTAGATAGAGGGAGTCACATAGGTCATTTGAGTTATAGCACATTTGATGATTTTCGGGCTACACCACCTGGCGGCCATATTGGAAGTTTGATCAGGCCGAAATTTGACGTGCTTGTAAAGGTCACATAGAGAGAGGTAAATATCAAGTTTGAGCACTGTGGGTCAAGCCGTTCCTGAGTTATAGCACTTGGACAATTTTCAGGTTACGCCACCTGGCGGCCATATTGGATGTCCGATCGGGCTAAAACTTCACATGCACATAAAGGTCATCTAGAGGGAGCCACATAGCACATTTGAGCGCTCTGGGTCAAGTCGTTCCTGACATGCCTGAGTTATAGCACATTTGATGATTTTCGGGTTACGCCACCTGGTGGCCATATTGGAAGTTTGATCAGGCCGAAATTTGACATGCTTGTAAAGGTCACCTAGAGGGAGGTAAATATCAAGTTTGAGCACTCTGGGTCAAGCCGTTCATGAGTTATAGCACTTGGGTGATTTTCAGGTTACGCCACCTGGCGGCCATATTGGATGTCCGATCGTGCCGAAACTTAGTACTTTTGAAGGTACCCCTCTAATACATGTTCATGCAAGATATGAAGACGCTCGGTGAAATAATGAAGAACTGTGGCAGGTTCGTTACTTTTGTCGAACTTTGACCTCTGTGACCTTGAAAAGTAGGTCAAATCAAAAACCCGTTCTATATGTTATGTATCCTAATGAGCCTACCATAAAAATTTCGTGAAATTCCATTCAGTATAAAGGCGTAATCGCAGTTTTTGTGGTTTGGCTTTCGGCCCCCTGGTGGCAAAGTGGAGAATCGGATTTGGCCGATTCTTTCACGCGACACACCTTTGGCCCGTGATACATCCCTCCACCAAATATGAATCCGAAATCTTCAGTCGTTCTTAAGTTATAGAGCAGAAGGGCCTAGTAGCGGCGAGCGCCGAGCGGCAGAGGCGCACGGACGGCCGGTATTTTCAAGTCCCCCTCCGAGGGCTCCGGGGGACAATCAACTGGATGCAAAAAGTGAAACAATGTGATGAAAATTTACATTTTTGGGTTTGGACGNTGTCTCAAACACTATTTATTCCAGAACACTGAAAATTTCTGGAAGTGTTGATAAGTGTCCCAGTCAGTCTACATGTGGAGTTTGGAGGTGCTGCCACTATCAACCCCAATTTTATGCACCCCCAAACCCCCTCCAGGAGCAAGACACGTCCCCTGATCCAAGTGGGCCTCACTATCAATGACCCATTTTAAACGAGGCGTCCCTCAGCACCCTGCGAGTAGTCCAAACAATCTCCAAACCCAAACAGTTTTATGTTATACAAGGGGTCACATATAAAGGAGATACAACTAAGGGACTCAGGCAAAAATATGCACTTACAAAAGAAACTACATTATTTAGTTTCTCTGCAGATCCCATCCCCCGAGAAACTAAATTTGGGCGATTTTTTGACGTGGATATTTTAACTTGAAGAGGGGTGTCTACTTCCTGTATTGTCAGAAATGAAATGGTCCATGGACCATGTGCTCACCGGGTTGGACATAATAGTCTAATGACAGAGGGAGGTACATATCAGTTATGAGCAATCTGGGTCAAGTCATTCCCAAGTAGGACTTTGATGATTTTTGGGTTTATGCCACCTGGCGGCCATATTGGATGTCTGATTGGCCCGGAACTTCACATGCACATGAAGGTCATCTGCAGGGGGCCACATAGCACATTGGAGCGCTTTGGGTTAAGGCGTTCCTGAGTTACAGCACTTTGATGATTTTCAGGTTACGCCACCTGGTGGCCATATTGGATGCCCAATCGGGCCGAAACTTCACATGCACAAAAAGGTCATCTGCATGGGGCCACATAGCACATTGGAGCGCTTTGGGTTAAGGCGTTCCTGAGTTAAAGCACTTTGATGATTTTTGGGTTACGCCACCTGGTGGCCACGCTTGAAGTCAAATCAGGCTGAAATTTGACGTGCATGTAAAGGTCATCTAGAGGGAGGTAAATATCAAATTTGAGCACTCTGCATCAAGCCGTTCCCGAGTAATAGCACTTATTTGATTTTCAGGTTACGCCACCTGGCGGCCATACTGGATGTCCAATCGGGCCGAAACTTGGTATTTTTATAGGTACCCCTCCAATGCATGTCTACGCAAGATATGAAGTCGCTTGGTGAAATAATGACAAATTGTGGTAGGTTCGTCACTTTTGTCCAACTCTGACCTCTGTGACCTTGAAAAGTAGGTCAAATCAAAAACCTGTTACATATGTTATGTATCCTTATTAGCTACACCTACGATAAAAATTTGGAGATGATCTAGTCATTAGTTCAGGAGTTATTGCATTTTTTCAAAAAAAATTTTGTGTTTTTAGTTTCCGCCACCTGGTGGCCAAGCTGAGGGTCGAATCGGACCGAAACTTGGTGTCGTGGGTCATCTGACCTAGAGGTATATATGCACCAAGTTTCAGATCAATAGCTCCAGCGCTTACGAAACGTGCCCTGCCAACGGACAACGCCGGACGCACAACCATCAACAGTGACACCTCGCGGACAGAGCCTCAACAGATCATTCGAGTGTTGACCGCCGGGCGTGCAGGTCGCACCTGTGCTGGCTGCAGGGCCTCGGCCCTCTCTCGCACAGGTTTAGGTAAATATGTCACAGTTTTTCGTTTTGTGTGGCATGATGTGTCGAGCAAGGGCATATCACCACGGTGGTTGCGTGTAGGAACGCATTTTTGAGGACTCCACGGCGAGCAAGGTCGTTTGGAGTTGATATGTCGAGCAAGGGCATATCAAAGTGGTTGCGTGTGGGAACGCATTGATGAGGACTCCACGGCGAGCAAGGCCGGTTGGAGTTGATATGTCGAGCAAGGGCATATCATCACAGTGGATGCGTCTGGCAACGCATTGAGGACTCCATGGCGAGCAAGGCCGGTTGAAGTTTAGTGAAGGAATGCGGTGCCGGAGGACCGCCATTATTAGGGATCAGTAGAGCTTGTACAGGTCTCCGTGATCATTTGAGTGTGAGCATAAGTGGGGCGGTGTATTGCAGTGTAGTAGAATGTGTTGGTGAATTGGCGTATTGTGTTGTAAAGGGATAATTGTTGAGCATTACACGTGGACGTCCGCCGTGAGCACATGGTAATATGTATCCCTCAGAGCTAATGACATACCATTCTTGGGAGTAGAACATTGACATGTCTACCAGGAGGTACAGTTAAATAGACCAGCTTGAGAACATATTATTCGTGGCTTCGATTATTCCTAAAGGAAACATGGGAATTCTTGTGGTGTGCGGATTCAATATCCCTATTCTCTGTTAGTGGGTGCATGAGGGGGTGATTTACAGTGGCCGCCTTTTTCCTAGCTCGAGGACAACTAGAGCCTAGTGGGAGTTTTTTCTCCACGTGAGCTGGGGATTGGGAGGTCATTTCCGTTTTCTGTTGGTTGATTATGTGATTTGCTATCAGGCGCACTAAAGGTTTATTGGCGGAAGTAAATTTAATCCTTCAGTGGGAAAGATTGTGGTTTTCATCCAGAAGGGGATTCTGTAGCTTCCTCTAAGCTTGAGCACTGGGTCCAGTTCATGGTTATAAACCAATGGACGATGGAAGTGGCCTTCGATCTCCAGTTCAGTTAAAGAGATTTAGTGATGGCGATAAGGTTAAGAGGGTACTTGGTTTCTTTGGGAATTTATTCTGGTCGGACAATCAATATAGTTTCAGAGCAGGTCGTTCCATAGATTACTCTTGGTGTTTCCGATTCTCTTACCAGTGGGCAACAGATATCGATGATCTAGGGCGATTCTCTCAGGAGTGGCTGTGCGTTGCACTAGAATTAACAAGTTGAAGGATTTTTCCGATGGTGGCTTAGCGCTGGGCAAATGTTTTGTAGATTTGGAAGTCTGATAATTTGTACTCTAAATACTCTCTTGAACTGTTGCCAGATGTTTTTTCATAATTATGGCGTTAGTCCATGAGTCAGTAGTTATACCCTGGTGGTCTACAGTAGTGGGTTATAATGTGAATAGCAGTTCTTGTCGGAAAGACGACGGCCATCTACATATTTGAGGGGCTAGAGAGTGTTCCAGTGGGAAGTTAAGAATAGATTTTTATATTTTATTTTTATTTGTGTCATATTTGTCGTTTGTGAGTTTTGTTTGGATAGTTTTGGGAGTTTTGGGAGTATTGGGGGTGAAGAGGCATGTGTGGTTGTTTAGTGTGTAGGGTTATGTACCCAGGACGAGACATATGCCGATTTCCCCAATACTCTTACCGAAGGTGAAGGAAGAGAGGTGTCACTGTGGATGCGGTAACATCAACAGTGACACCTCGCGGACAGAGCCTCAACAGATCATTCGAGTGTTGACGCCTGGAGGAAAGGGGCACAGTTGCTTAGCTGAAGGGTGACAATGTATACGGCGGGGAGTTCCAGATGGGTGGACGAGGTGGTTTTCCCACCCTCCCCACCCTTTCTATCAGTCACAGCCACGGTAGTCTCTTTCGTCATCTTCGGCATATGCCGATTTCCCCAATACTCTTACCGAAGGTGAAGGAAGAGAGGTGTCACTGTGGATGCGGTAACATTGTATAAGCTCACCCCGGTGAGCTAAAAATCATCAGAGTGGACTTTTGGATGGCGGGAAGTTAAAATTTAGTTGATTTTTCAATGTTTTGGGAAACGTCAAATTTTTTGAAAAAGAAACGAAATGACCCCTTGACCCCCTCCCCCAAACGAAAAATTTCGTTTCTTTTGGACCTATACTATTTTTGCTACAGTCCCTAAAGGTCATGAAATAACAACTGGTTTCTAAGATGAAAGTCATACTTTATTTCAATACTGATGATTTTCACACCTCAACTAAAAAAGTGCAAAAAACCTATTTCACTGATCTGGAGTCAGGAATTTTGCTCACCTGGTGGTCCATAGAAGAGCACTCCTCGCGGTGGTTGGATTTTAAAACGTTCAAATACCTCAGGATACATCAGAGGGAAGACGATCATTTCTTTCAATGCCCGCACATGTTTCCCAAGGCCACCAACACTCTCGAAGTTTATCTCTCTATCCACAGCCATTGGGTCCACATCTGCCAGACTAGAACCAATTCTTGTTCGGTCCCTCATCACACCGGCAGCAACATCATCACGATCCATGTTCATTGGGAGACACCTGGGATGAGGAGATATGGATTTCAATTGAAATGACAAAGATATTGGGTCATATGAATAAAGACTAGCAAATGCTTTTACTTCAGATTTGTACAGCATTGCCTAGTGCGTTTGTAATTGTATTGCAAAATTCAAGTAAAAGCATTTATTCATATGACCCATTGCAACATCCATTCTGAAGGCAGAGTTGCGACAACTACTACTTGTATATCATCTACATGTATATATTCTGATTACACATTCGATTTTACAGATTTGTTAGCCGAAAGGGGGGCGTGTGCCGAGTGCACCCCCTGGATCCACGCCTGAGTATCCAAGGGATTTTTCTCCGACATCACAAGTAACTAAGCCTTGAGGACACACATAATCGACTCGAATGAAACAGGGACTCAATCATGAAAAGATAATCACTCAGAACGTTGCATTTAAAAGAATATTCTAAACCACCTTGGTCACAGTGAACCTTGTTTTCAATGGATATTGCATTAGCCTCGTTTTAACCAGACCGAACTTTGGTGTCGCAACCAAACCCACATCCACCGTTGTGTTTCTCGCTTCGAGCATTCAGAGAGGCAGTGCAAAGAATATGGACGAGATGGATACTCAGTGACCTATCCCAAGAATTAGATGTTATCATATGAGCTGAGCTGTATCAGTCCTGATTTTGGTGCAGTATCACCCCAGCCAGTATTTGTATTGGTGGCGCTTGTGGATCAAAATAAGCACCATTTTTACACTACATATATGATACTGTTTTATAGTATCATTAGCTAAATATCCTGCGGAAAGTCAGCTGAAGAAAGCGCCCTGCTGTCTCATTTCGACTCCTGCAGCTTGCTGTTAGCGCTGCACACGAATGTACACAAGGTACATGTTTGTTACACAGTGCGTGATACACTGACGTCGCGTCATCAACGTAGCGTCCTCCGTGAACCAGATGCCAGGTCGGATTGCCTCTGAACATCTTAAAAATATTTGCAATCAAATTGCACTGAACTGAATATGACTGTTTAGGGACAGAGAGGTTTTATGGAAAGGTGGTTTAGAATAGAAATTGATACCTCACTGTTACTCTTGGTCGTCTCACCAAACCTGTTCGGGTGGAGCTGTCATTCCGACCTAAAACCTCGGTGAAGCACCTCGGGCTTAGGTCTGCATTTTAGCTCCACCCTCACAGGTTTGGTGAAACGACCAATACCTCCAGTTCAGTATCAATTCTTTAAATATTAGTTGCCAAATTAGATTTCATAAACTGTGTGCAGCATGAGTTACTACTATAGATCCATGCGCTTGATTGGGACCCACGTTTACGAGAATTTACCAGGCATGCCCTTTTTAACTCATTACGGTCGCCAGGTCCCTGGTCATTTCCACTAATTTAACACACCATCGGAAAGCTTAGAACCTTGGGATCATGATGGTCACAATTACTTGGGAATCTGTAACTGCTTAACGGAATACTCGCTTTGGAAACCTAAAAGTTTGACTTGAAACGTTTGCAAAACCCACTTGGGACGTCAATCAATGACGTCGTCGATGTACAGGAGAAAGCATGGGCGCTGGCCTCGCCAACACTGACGTGACGCCGCGCCTTGACTGCGTTTGGCCTGAGACGTTGTTCCCAATCAACTGTAACGAACTTTAGAGGCAATTCTGTAGTCGAATCCCGTTATAACAAATCTCCAGGGACTAGTTTCGTTATTCGCATTTCCCAACCCACCACGTGTTTTACACCAGTCTGGGTCACTGAGTACATAATCCATCCCCATCAGGAGCCGCGGAGAATACATGTACGCTGTTACATTTGTGGCTGCCCTCCGGCTGATACGACATTCGTGCTAGACATATCAAAATCTTCGTGCCTCAAGCGTTTTGTTGGCAACGTTATATTTGAATGAAAATGCATTAGAATTTTGATTTGGGGCCTTGGAATTCTATCGTATCAACCTGATTTTTGTTAAAACAATTCCATTATGAACATTTTTAATCCAATTTACATTATAGAAAACCGGGGACTGCAAGATTGTGCCATACAAGCAAGTGTTCGTTAAAAGCTGAATCGTTATAACGGGGTTCAACTTTACTGCATTTTTTAGAAGTAAAAGTCCAAGAAAACTGCACAACTTGCTCCTTGGTCATACAACCACCTATCAAATATACCCAACCATGAAACTGTTTGATAGAAAGCCCTGATCAGCTTTTGATTATCTTGTTCCTAATAGCACACTCTAACTGAACTCTTACACTACGATGAAGTCATGGGAAATACAGGAATGGCAAAAACTGCATGAAAGAACTGATTTTTGTTTTACATGTTACTATATCAGTAGAGGGAACCTAGCACACTCACCTATTTCTAGCCTTTGCCATGCTCTTGGCCTTCCGCCTCTGAAACCTCTCCTCGTCATCACTACTGCTGGAACTGCTGCTGCTGCTGGAGGTTGAGCTGCTGCCATGGAATGCTGCCCGACGTCTGTGAATAAGAAACCACACCATGGGTTTAAACAGACCATTTCTCCAACATCACCGTTTGAAGCAAATTCTTGGTTACTATATACAGGCGCTTTAAGAAAATGTCTCTCCTTGGTAAGCGCTCAAGGGTGGATCCACGATTTCGGAAAGGAGGGCGGGCACTTTGGTAGAAACATTGAAATCTGTGGTGAATTTCAATGATTCGCTTCAAATTTCAGAATTTCATGGTTGATTTTACAGACTTGTTGGCCGAAAGGGGGGGTGTGCCGGGTGTGCCCCCCCTTGGACCCGCGCATGGGATTGATAAGACAGATATACTGTAAAATGGGAAATTTTTGCGGATGGTTTTCGCGGACCCTCAGTATTTCTGCCCCAGAATAATATTTTGCGCCTTTATAATTTGCGGACAGCTCGGCACCGCAAAAACCGCAAAATTAAAATGCATTGTAACAAATTCGCAGAGCCGTAGACGTGATTTCCCGGCATTCAGGCCACCATCGTCCTCTATGGGAAGCAGTTTCATTCATAAATACAAGCAGTTTCAAGAGCCCCGAAGTTCCATGTGCTCTTGTTTTGACTGGAGACTGACCACGTGGCTTTGTTGTGTCTGGTTTGGGACCGTAAGTATTCGCCGCTAATGACGGCCGGCTCATCTTCAACGCGAGTATCGGATGATCAGAACACTATTCTGAATGTGGAGTTTACCAAGTTGCAAGTTTCAGCGCGATTTATTGGCAAGTACTAGCATTATGCAAATTGTGTCTTATTTTTGCGGTCGTGCCGACAATGTTGAATGGAAAAAAATTTTACGCGTATTAAATTTGCGGAGGTGATAGGACCGCAAAATTAAAACGTCCGCGAAAATTTCCCGTTTTACAGTACCTGAAAGAAAAGCTGCACTTTTCTAAGAGTATTTGAGAGAAGCAGCAGCAAGCGCTCGCCCCTTTATCTCATCATATGAAACTGAAAGATTAATCACAGTTCTGATGAAAACAAAAACATTTACCTGCATTTGAAAGCAGGACTCCTCCTCGCGGGTGATTTATGAACTTTGAGGTGCTTCCTCCTGACTGGGGAATGTGGGCCGAGGATGTCGGTGAACTTCTTAGGTCGAGTGTAGCGGATGTCTAACAAGAACACACACAATTTACGAATAATTTTGCAATACACAGCAATGTTTTATTGTGTTTGAATGATGAAGAATTTGGAATCACCAAGCTGTGAATGTGCAGAGGGCATGATTTTTCATTGCTCTCGTAAGAGAAGAGCAGAAGTAAAATATCAGGCAATGAACTGGTCAAATTTGACATATTGGGATTGTAATGTAGACATGACCTAAATTATTCCACTTCAGTTATTGGGTAAACTGATGGCACCATTTACAAATCAGGATCTCTGCGTAATTACATAACTACATTTTGCAAGAACCCACACAACGCCACTAACCTGCTCCAGCATCAAATATTTGTGTTCTGGGCTTATTTTCTCTGAGATAATACTGTTTCCTTGGTGGTTCTTCCTCCTCTTCTTCTTCCTCGTCCTCTTCTTCATTTTCCACTTCATTCTCATTTTCTTCTTCATTTTGTTCCTCACGTTCAACATTGGAGTTAGAACCTGACAAAATATATACTGTAGTGCTTGAGTTATTTTCCAAACAACAGATTTTTGAGCACCTAATAAGTATTTTTGATAGAAATTCCCCTAATATTATACTGGATTTTCCATCAGGGTTGAATTGAAGCCAAAGAATTATTGGCCCTGTTACATGTAAGTATGGAAGGTGCCATTTCCACCACTTGGATGAGGTCTTTTACTTGCCGTTGCAAAGGCACAATGTACAAGGCACTGCAGCTTACTGTCCCATGCAACACACCTGGAGAGCAAAGGATGATCAATCCCAAATGGCCAGGCTGGATTTGAACCCCAAAACTGCCCCCTTGCTAAATGGACTTAACAACCAATAGGCTATCAGCCAGGGCTCCTCATATCCAATAGGCTATCAGCCAGGGCTCCACATTATCCAATAGGCTATCAGCCAGGGCTCCTCATATCCAAGTGGTGATATTGATTGTTACCTTGTTCAAAAGTGACAGGCCTGAGAAGTTAAATCGGACTTGCAAATCTTACCATCAGTTTCATCACTGCTACTTTCCTCTTCCTCCTCTTCATCTGATTTTCCCTCCTCAGTGATAGGAATCCCATACATATCTCTTTTCACTCTCTGCCGTGTACGCTTTACCTTAGAGTACATGTCCATTTCAACCTGACAAAAGATGCAAGAATGGTCAAAACTAAGACGTGAAGGGAATCCACACAAATGCTTTTTGAATTGCACGTGCATGGCCACTGTTATATTTCAAGAGGCCAGACAAGAGTCAAAGTGGTATTCTTGGCTCTGGAGAATGCTCTGCTAAAGGGACGCCTTATGCACGAGGAAACTAGGGCACAGAAAAAAATCTTCAGAAACTTGCAGATGCATCAAATCAAAGCAGATGTTGTTGAACTTTGGATTCAACATGGTCTGCTTGTATTACCATGGCATAGCGCAATCATTAAAATACGAATTACTGCGCATACTAAGCAGAGATGACGATTTCCCTCTGCAGGCAGCAATTGGAGTTGTTCACTCTTCACCGCACAGAGTTGAGTGCAGGTGGAAATGTGACCAATCATGGTCGAGTGAACAATGTCTGAATTAAGAGACCAAAGTCTTGAAAGTTCCAGTTGGGGAACTGTATGGTGGGAGTTGGAACTAGGCGGTCTAATACTGCTTGACTCTTAAGAATAGGGAATATAACAATTTTACCGTGCACAAAGTTTAGGGAGGAATGGAATATTTCAACCAACCTTCCTAAGCTTAGAGAGTTCAACATAGTAGAAAACGGAAGAATAGAATGCCAGTTCAAAATATCTGACAGAAGACAGAGAAACACACAAGAAAATGGAACTGTCCCCATTCATGGTAAATCTGAATGGATGTTTCACATAATTTGGAAACATTTTGTTCATCAATCAATTTTGTTCATCATCAATCAAACATTTTGTTCATCATGAAACATCAATCAGTTCACAATGTTCACATCGTGAACTGATTGATGCCCAAATAATTTAGTCATAGAAAACAGGGCACCATTTTTCCCCTGTATTTCTCAAAAAAAAAGCAAATTGAATTGACAAAAATGATTTTAAGCAAGAAGTCAATCTCCAGAATTCACGAATTTTCGACCCCAACCGGGGTCTTTTTCAAGTGGAAATTTACAATCTGAAACTCTAGAAAATTTTCAAGACCCCGGTTGAAAAAGACCCCGGTTGGGGTCGAAAATTCGTGAATTCTGGAGATTGACTTCTTGCTTATTATCATTTTGTGTGTCAATTTTGTGCTATTCTGTATCTTGGACAAAAATGATTTAGGAAGATATAATGAACATCACACCTCATCTGGAGGCAGATCATTCACGTCGACTTCCAGTGTTCTTCTCCGCCTGCGCGTTAGTACCCTATTTTCAGTAGCATCTCGGCGTGACTTATCCCTATCACCACAATGATCATAAGCGCCGTTTTCAAATGAAGTGGCTGACTGGATTCTGTCGATGAGGCTTGTGTTGAACGTGTCATATAAGAGACGACGGTGGCGAGTACTCCTCCGCACTACAGGTCCGCTATTTTCCAAACTTCCGTTGACAAACTTTGAGGAAGATTGTGTCTCATGTTGCGGAGTTTGTTCCTCATCTGTCCAAATGAAAGAAAGAAAAATATACCCAGGGGTTTAGACAATTTTTTAAAGACAGGAGTACTGTACTCATCTTGTATTTAGTGAGTGCGTACCGTACACTACTCTCCTGGCCCGTGTAAAGTGGCGTATTTCACACATGCCCGGCGCCACCAGAGCAGGATACACCGTAAACCGTATAGTGAGACCTCACCAAAACTGTACAGTGAGACCTGGAAAGATTGCAAATGGCGGCCGTGTATTGCAAATGGCGGCCGTGGCAGCAATCTCATCGCGTTTTGGAACTTTATTCACGCTTATAAGCAAGGCAGTTTTCAATTTCTTGCATATTTGACGGAGCATAAAGTATCATAATGCGTGTGGTACGCATCTGGGGCTTTTTTGACATGCGTATGTTACGTTTTATGCAAGATTTCACTTGTGTTTTCCCAACAAGAGTTGCGTATTTTTGCAAATACGCATGTTAGGCAAGACTTTTTTATTGTTTGGTTCACGGATCCGCCGACGTAAGAAATGCCAATTTGGGGAAAATTTTTTTTTTAATTTTTCGCATATTCGCGGATCCGCCGACCCGAAATTCACACAAATTGAATGAAATGGCCAGGGCCATTGTGCTCACTTCTGTGATAAGTCTCCATGGTTAAGTGTGAAACTGTGACTCTCATGGTGAATGTTGAAGGATCAAACAGATAAGATAAAGCTGAACACACCAAGTCGGAAGAAGTATTTTTATGATCTGATCAGTATTATCAGTCAATGACATAAACTCAGGTGATGGCACCCAGAAGGAGTACAATTTCTGAATACAAGTGGTATTTGTGAACAAACTGCTTTCCTGTCTAGGTCACAGATGTCAAAAATTCTATTTTTCAAGATGGCCACCTGTAGGCCACACGTGACGTTCCTTGGGACTGAAATATTAGCAGGAATGTACAGGATACTTGCATAGATATTTAGACAACATTGAAACATCGTAACATTTACTACTGACAATGACTGATGAGATATGGCCAAAGTCAATTTTTCAAGATGGCTGCCTGGCAGCCATGTTGAAGTCCCATCGAACTGAAATTTGGCATATAAGTAGACGGTACCAAGACACATATTTAGGCACGGTTAAAGCATCCTAGCTACCACTATTTAATGAGGTGTTGGTTCGAAGTCCATTTTTCAAGATGGCTCCCTGGCGGCCATATTTGACGTCGAATCTGACTGAAATTTACTATATATCTATATGGTACCTAGAGACATATTTTGACAAGGTT
>NMRB01003338.1:10594-22922 GCA_002633025.1 Notospermus geniculatus | reverse complement strand
GAAAGAGGGGGCGCACTGTGCTAGAAACATTGAAATCCACGGTGAATTTCAATGATTTGCTCCAAATTTCAGAATTTCGTGGTCGATTTTACAGATTTGTTGGCCAAAAGGGGGGCGTGCGGCAGGTGCAGCCCTGCTTGGATCCGCGCCTGAGATATGTTAGATTTGTCAAACTATTCAGACTGTCAACTTGACACCCGAGTATATTGTACGTGTGCCAGTCACCCATCCATGTAGTGATCGCGCTCTCCATTGCTTAACTTCTAGCGCCGAGGCCAACGCGCCGTGCCATAAAGGAGCTGCAAGGGGTTCAATGCACCGAGTTGATTAGAAATCGCCAGTTACTATATCAAAACTTTCAAACCATAGATGGATATATTACAAATACCACAAAAACTGGTACATATTATTTTGACCTAGTTTTGGTCATGCAAGCTGGATATATATAACTTTAAGTAGCCACAATGGCCAACATGAGGATTGATTGTGGACGGTCGTGGAATTCATCACTTAATGACCATCAGTTCCGTATCAGACATCGACCGAAGAAACTTCACCATAATTTCATACTTTAGAACAGTTTGTTACGCCTCACAACCTTTGGTTGTGCAAAAAAGCAACATCAGCTGATCAGTACTGAAAACACCAAGAATAATTTTGCAATTTACAGTTGAATTTCACACTTGGGGGAACCTGATGAGTTGATCAGATCTATAGGTCGATAAGGCCGGTTCACGTAGAGCTACACTCACACAGACACGGCTTGCAAACAAAGGTTTCACGGTCATGGATTATTTGTGAAGCCATGTTCCCCAGCATATCCGTGTACCATGTAGCTCTTTGTGAACCCAGCCAATGAGATGAAGGAAGCCACAAAGCAGGACTGCATAAACTACTGGTCTGGGGGGAGCACCAGGCTTTGCCATTGGGGGCAAAAATCTGCATGAAAAACATATTTTTCAGTGACACCTGGTTGCTATAGAGCCCTGCAAACCTTTGGAATATAGACATGTAGCTCCACACCTAAAATCATCCTACTAATTATAACTTCCTTCCAGTGCACACCATGCATAATTACATGGTTCAGCTGTTACATAAATTTGTCTACCATATGCTTTTACCATTTCTTGGTAACTCCAATGGTTGGTAGAGGTTAGCATCCCAACTTGAAGTTTACATTTTATTTTACATTTGTTATCACCTTACATTTGATCCCCACATTCTGCACCGACCTCCAAAAAGCATATCGATACATAAATTAGCCTGCAACGGTACAACATAACTCTAATATATCGACCACAGTTTGCCTCTTATAGTCAACGTGAAAAGTATTGCATAAACCCATTGAGAGAAGATTTTGAAGAATTTTATTGTGCCAAGTAAGGAACATTAATCAAAATTGAGCAATGTCCACCTTTTCTCTCATCTTCAACCTAGTAGCACCTTTCCGTTCAATGAATATCCCCAACAGAAGATTACGAAGGAATCGGCTAAGGAATCTATACTCTTCTCTCAATGTTACTAAAAGGAGCTTGGCTATACCATGACCTTAGTCTACAAACCAACTGAAATATAAGAATCCCACCATACCACAATACTAGGGTAAAACCATAGAAAAATCTCAAGGGCTATACCAGTCTCAGTACCACAAGTAAAAAGATCTTGTACATGTATATAGATTGAGGTAACGCATATTACTCCTTATTAATAACGTCCTTGATTGCATTACATAACAGGATTAGACACCTGATCACTTAAGCATGAATTACTCAGGGTTCCTTTATTATCAATAAGCCTACATAGGTGTATGCCACTAGAATAACAGCATTAATATTGCAAGTTATGAGTTTTATATACCGGTAGTACAGGTACAGAAAGCTTCAGTGCAGATCCAGTGTAGTCAAATAATAAGCCAGGTGCCTGTTTCATAAAGCAACTTTAAGCTAATGGTATCTTTGACCATTGAAGTTAATGGTACCATTAGCTTAAAGTCACTTTCCGATGAAACAGGCCCAAGATAATAACTGGCAGTATTAGTGCTTTTTCATTGTCGATGCCATTTACAAGCTATTAGAAGTGTGCTTTTCAGCTTTACAATGATATGACTTGATTTAGAAGCAAATCCATTCAAAATCCATGAGGGTTAGTACCCCTTTAAGTAACCAACCTAAGAATTCAAAATATACAGGTCAAGTTGATGCCAGAGCTTCTCACTGAAGGGGAGAAGTTACATGTATATAATGCTGTGGTCAAAGTGATTTTAATGAACCCTCACATCCTATCAAGACCACCATGGAGAATGAATTTCCTAAACGTTTCAGAAAACCTGATGCAAATTTTAAGCTCTGTGATTTCAGCTAATGTGATGTCTGTAGGTGTGTGAAGCTCCCTGATAACAGCCTCCCTGGTCAGCTAGTGTGATGTCTGTAGGTGGTGTGGAGCTCCCTGATATCAGATAGTGTGACATGGAGCTCCTTGATTTTGGCTGCTGTGATGTCTTTAGGTGGTATGGAACTCCCTCTGGAGTCCCTGGAGCTTGATGTTTACATGTAGCAGGTGCGATGTCTGTAGGTGCTGTGGTGTTCCCTGATATCAGCCAGTGTGATGTCTGTAGGTGGTGTGGAGCTCCCTGATATCAGCTAGTGTAATGTCTGTATGTGGTGTGGAGTTCCCTGATNCTCCCTGATATCAGCTATGTGATGTCTGTAGGTGGTGTGGAGCTCCCTGATATCAGCAAGTGTGATACCTGTGGTGGTGTGGAATTCCCTGATATCAGCCAGTGTGATGTCTGTGGGTGGTGTGGAGCTCCCTGATCTTGCTGATATCAGCAAGTGTAATATCAGCAAGTGTAATATCAGCGAGTGTGACGTTTGCAGGTGGTGTGGAGCTCCCTGATATCTGTAGGTTTTGTGGTGAAACATGGTGCAAACCTAAATTAAGAATCAGACTTTCCTTGAAGAATGGGAGAAACTGTCCCAGTGTCTGAAGAAATTGATTCTCCAGAGGGGTAATCCTCAGTGCCATACCTACAATAACTACAAAACAGGCACAAATCCACTAACAAGCTGAAATCTGCATAAAAAGCTACATGATGCGCACACTGCCGTTTTTACATAGTTCATTTTTGCAAACGTTTCGCATGATAAATAAGAGATACAAGAAGGTGTTGTAGGTGAAGTTGCAGTGATTTAGCATGAAATAGAAATCATGGTAAGAATGTATAGAAAAGTTTTCTGATGAGAAAACAGACAATATCATGTCATCAAATACCATTTTCACATTAATGTAATGGTTTGGAAATTATTTCCGTGAGATGCTTCGGACACCGTCTCAACTCATGTAGGGCCTACCACCAAACTGAATTGAATTCGGAGAGATCCACGTTCCCCAAAGTAATTCAGGCAGAATGGTAGGTGATTGACTATCTCAAAGACACTCGGGTTATGCCTCCCTGTTTTATACATTCATCATGATTCTCAAAGAACCCAGTAGCTTTCTAAAATATCTTGTTACCGCAACAATCTGGAGAAACTGACAAGCAGAACACCAGGACCTGCAGGTGGAGACCTTAAGTGGTCATACCTTCCTTTTCATTACTTGAGCACGACTGTCGGTGCTCAACTACATGATCAGTTTTCACCACTTCAGGTGAATATTTTGGAAACAGTTTGTTTCTGAATGTAACATATTCCACAGAAAATTATTGAGCTCCCCTATTCTCAAATTTAGTACCTACAGAGGGGTGGGATGGGATGACCATCCTTATCCTAAAATATAGTTTCTGCATTTTCTTCGAACCAGTAGCATTTGAAGAACACACAATTTCCAATTTACACGATACGATTTTTACATCCGGTTGTCGGATCCGACATGATCGTACGTCCAAATCGGTTTGTGTAAACTGCACATACGACAAAATTTTATGACCTTTGCGACGTCAGATGCACAAGACGGATGTTCTATTTTCTTCCGATGTCGGACGAAGAACGCATGAACTCGACCAATCCGGTGGCTGCAGTGGAGGTCATGGACTTGGTGCGCTTGACGAAGAATGAGTTTCTTGCTATTGATGGAAGAACAAATTGGACCATGTATACAGAATTTCTGATCTGACAGAATCGTACGACAAAATTGCGTCCGTCTTGGACATCCGTCCGAATCGCACCGTGTAAATTGGCCTTAAAGGATTTGGTGTGGTGAACTGTGGACAGAGCTCTCTAATTTCAGTCCAATTATCAAATTAACTGCATTCATTGCTTCATTATTAAGAAACAGTTTGTAATCATTTGAAGCCTAATACAAGAGAAAGGCACTTACGAAAAGCGACAAATTTTGCAGCTTTGTGAACCTGCTGTACCAAATGGAAAACCTCCTCCAAACTTCAGAATCAGCCAGTAATTCATGATTTCTCCAAATTCATAAGGTAGACCCACCACCTCATGTGATGATTTTTCTTACAATAAATTAGAGGCTTGCATTGTTTGTGTTATGAACATCAAACGGAAGAAAGAACTCCAGACTGAAGTTGTGTTACAAATTCAAAATAACAAGAACCACAAAAACATGTACATGTATCTGGTATGGGTAAATCAGATGATTGACACTGGAACATACAGTTTATGTCATCATGAACACTCGTAAAGCAATCTGTGTAAGTGGTGTAATTTGTATTCATGATGAACCATTAAAAGGACATGTATTCATGATGAATCCTTAAAAGTTAGCATTCATAATGAATCCTACTTTATACCAGTCTTCATCATAAACTGACCAGTACTCATCATGTATCCTTACAGAATACTACTAGGTATTCATCATGAATACTTGAAAGTATTACGTGTAATCATAAATATGTAGGTACCCAGTACTCGTTATGCCATTTACCCACGTCACTTACATGTCCAAGTGAATACCGTTATCTGAGTACCATATTCATCATGAATACATACATGTACTTCCATGCATTTTTATTGAAAAATAGTTTTCATTTCATGTCCATAACACATACAATAACAGTATTTAATCCAAGGTTTCATTTATACATATACACATAAAAAGCAAAGCAACTTCTCATCCATTTTACTGCCTGACAAAGCAACATAAGAGTAAACATGGCAATTACATGGCAAAGCAAGGCAAGCTGACTAGTGTAAATGTAGAATGCGTAAGCATTGTGAGTATTGAAGCAATCTGAAAATATGAAATTGAAGCATTTTTGAACACATATGAGGCTTCCACAGTTTACATATCTATTTCCATTTTTCTCCTTTTTATGATAAATATTATTGATTGATTGATTTTCATGACCACTGACATCAAAATTTTAGATCATGATTAATTGCTTTTTCTGAGACTGAATTATCTGAAATTTTTTCTGAGACTGAATTATCTGAAACATTAGGGGCACTAAGGGTACTGTACTAAGTCCCGACATTCAGGTCCAAGATCTTGTTCATTTTTCATAAGGCTTCTTCGGTGAGAGCACACCTATTTTAGTTTTGTATCAGGTAAAATGACAATGGTAATTGGTTGACAATTGCAGGTTTGTTTATTTCTCCCTGGAAATACCGGTAAGCATATTTGGGTTAATTTTGCACAAAAAGAACCCATATAGGGTGCAAATTTTATACAGGTACTATAGGGCACAGGGGATCTTTTATTCGGAATTAATTTCAGCTACAGAATCCAGGTGGAGGAATTTCGGAATACATTTCCAGTCCTCAAAATGATGAGGAAAATGTTGAACGATTATTTAGAGGAAAAGAACAAACATGCCCACAGTCCTTCAATCAAAGTTCATGAACAATCCACTCAGTTTTGACAGAGAATTTCTAGAAAATAAATATGGGGGACTTGTTTAAGTCAAGACCCCCTCGCCCAAAAACTGTCTCTTCAGAAGAAAGCACTCACATTGGGGCCTATCTTATTAGGTTCTGTTTTCTTGACAGGAACATCGCCACTGGAGACTCCAGTGATGGAGGGGGGGGGGGGGTAGTTTACTGAAGATATACTGGAGATGGTGACACAAAGAACTCATTGTGACTTGCATCTTAATTGAGGGTCGACTGTGAAGGTGTCCGATCTCTATAGATCAGTTTCGCTAACGCCATCTTGCCAACAACCAGGTCATCGCCATCGGAATGCCAGGAACTTGTGCATGCGCAAATAGGATGTCAACAAGGAAGCGTGTTGTTTTCATGGATCGTCACTGATAAAATATCAAGTTTTTCACGATATCTGACTTGATCTTCATGATTAGGGAATCAAACTAGTTACTCATGATTAGAGAAAACGAGTTCGGGCCAAAAATTAAAACTTACAATGATTAATCACTATATAGATGCAAAAATACTCCGCAGCTGAAAACTTCGTGAAATTTTCATTGATTCTAACGTTACGACACAACTTACATCTGGGTACTCCACCCCCAGTGGGGACTGCATGCGCGAAATCTCCATGACGATGACCTAATTTTGGCTTTGCGAAACTCATGTATATCTGGATTCTTTCTACATTCCTCGAGTTGTAACTAGACTATAATCCATACAACACCTATTCATCACAGCTGACAATCACACAAGTTACAGCATCGACCACTGGCAGAATTAGCAACTGACAAGTCTTCTTATTGCTTAAGACCATTTATGAAATATATACACACAGCATTGACACTATATGCCTTGATATAACCAATATACACCAGAATATGTACATGTTTACTACAGTCATGATATTAATAGGGCACTGTAAATGTTACAAGCTTCTGGGCAAAGTCCACTTCTGTCTTGGTGCCAGAAATCATTATGACAAGTCCTTCCGGGAAGAAATATTCCCAGAATGCTAAATCAACAAGGTGTGCCATTCTTCAGGGTTCACTTTTTCCCCGCAACACCTTGTATGGCAAAGGTATAGACCATTTCAGTTCGGGAAAACTGTGGAATTCTGCAACGTTGTAAAATTCCACATCTGTGATGTGGAATTCTGCAACTCTTGTTGTTCAGAACTGACGTCTGCCATTCATTTTAAGATACAGAATAGCACAAAATTGACACACAAAATGATAATAAGCAAGAAGTCAATCTCCAGAATTCACGAATTTTCGACCCCAACCGGGGTCTTTTTCAAGTGGAACTTTACAATCTGAAACTCTAGAAAAGACTCAAATATGAATAACGCAGTCAGAGTTTATGAAAGATAAATTGTTCAAGTGATGAAGCACTTGCCTTCAGGAGTCAGATTCAACAAATTTTAGAAGAGTGGATCAACTCTAATGAAGTGTCGCCACCTATCGGTTAAACTTAGAACTCCCCGGTCAAAACAATACACCCCGATGATACATGTTGTGGAATTCGGCATCACCAAAACGATGCAGTATTCTGCAATTGTAGTGTAATTTCGCATTGCATCGATGCGGAATTCCGCATCTAGAAGGGAGGATGCGGAATTCCCCAGTTTCCCGAACTGATTTTACATCAATCATCAATTTTAGTCAATTTTCTAAAGCAACAACAAGGGCGGCAAAATGTACAGTATTCTTTATTCCAATGACCTCAAATCAATTTAGGTCACATCAAAAATTTATAAGGTGAGCTTATGAATTTTTGGTAACATATTATTCAGAGCAATGTAATGCGGATATCTTGCCATCATAGCAAAAATACATTATTTTCCCAAATCTGATTTCTGGCACCAAACTCTGTGCAGAACAAGAAACACTAAGGAACCAATTGGTCTATTGAATCACTACTATGTTTATGTACAAAGTTATCAAAAACAACATTCAATATCTACTACACACCTTAATGTACACCACTCTCAACACCACAAACAAGGTGCAACACTAAATCTGCCAATGGCCCCGCTGCAACTCCAAGCCATTTGGCAAAGCATATACATTGTATAGTTATCAAGAGTATTAGGCCTACATCACTAATCCTAGTGCGAGAATTATGGGATACACAGAATCCCAGAAATTTTATTCGTTGAAGTCAGATATAAGAACACTGTGCCACGTTTTCATGGCTTCAGGGCATCTCTGATGGAACATGGTTTCCTAAAACGGCCAAAAATGGCATTGTAGGAACAATCCCCATTGACGATTCTCGAATTCGCAGATCTGCGCACTTCTGCCGAAATCGCAACCACAACCTCGATCTGAAACTAGCTGATGTGACGCAATCCATGATTCAGCAATGGTCGACTCTGACGCAACGTCGGCAAAGTCACTGTCCTGCGGTTCTCTGCGTCAGGTCATTCAGTTTCAGACCGAGGTTGTGTTTGCGATTTCGGCGGAATTGTGCAGATTTTTCTCGTTTATGTCAATTTGGGATTTGTCTAGTGATAGGAGCAGAAATACATGTAAAGCTGTCCAAGACCAAAATGGTCAATGAATTCACTTTTAGGAAATCCCATTGAAAATTTATTTCGACTTCCAACTCATGGTTGACGACGAACTTCCAGCTGTTTCACATTACGAGAGAAAATTTCAGTATGTTCACAATGATTCCATAGTAAAATACCAGCACAAAATGAAAAGAAAAGCAGTAGGGTTGCAAAGATTATCTACACAGTGAACAAAATGGTGCAAGCAATCAGAATGCATGATTAAGAATGGACTGCTGAGGTTGGGCCCTGCCCAAAAGAAAGTATGGCAGTATTAGTGATGATACATTAAATAGCTTAGACTACAAAATAAATGCATACTATACAATGTTTATTATATTAATTATTCTTGGGTCATGTTTCAAACCATTTACATTTGTGAGAACACATCATCGTTTCGAACATTCTTTGTTCCATATTTACAGTACATCATCCCCGCTGAGCCCAGGTCCCCATCCTTTTTCCCCATCTTGAGGTTATCAAGGGTTCGTTACGCTCGCTTGCTTACGTCACGACACGCATAGTGAATCAGGAGCTGAGTCCAAAGACGACATTATCAGCTCCGTACACAACATTGGGTGATTTATTATGTATCACACTACAGCAGGGGGAAACCGGAGTGCCCAGAGAAACTTGGACTGTCAATATCAAAGACAGTCACCCTTGCTATCACATGTAGAATGGCTCCAACTGGAGATTGAACCCTGGGCTGCAGAGTGCCAGGCACCGATGTTTCCATTGCACCATTCTGATAGCCAAATCGACTTATAGTAGGGTCCCACTGGCGACTTTTGCCCACGACAAGCGGCGAAACTGAAGTCTGCGATATTCCCTCGACAAGCTGTGATATTTAGCATTCATACTTTTTCGAGAGTTGTCAACTGGTTGCTGATTGGTCGAACACTCGCAGGCCTAGACGATGTTAGTCGTGGGTGGTCATAGATACTTGTAGCTGCTTGTGGTTTCTTCACACATTACCGGTACTCATAGCTAGTCGCAGACTCTCGTAGATAGTTGAGGTTACTCTTCCATAACCAAGACCTACGATCATGTACGACTATGTACGACATGGGTACGACTATATACGACTCTACAAGATAACTTCAACTAAACTTTTGTCGTGGGTAAATTTTGAACTTTTTGAAAAATTTTCTGCGAGCCAGAAAATCATTGCGAACATAGACGTCAGTCTAAGAACTGTTACGAGGAGCTACGATTTTGTCATTCGTCACTTGTCGCAGGCCAAAATTCGCCAGTGGGACACACCTACTACAGTACAATCACTCAACGGGTACACTGACGCAGAGAAGCGAGCGTTAACCTCCGATAAACTCAGGATGTCCTTCTCCAGGCTACGAAAATAAATACAACCACGTCTGTGATTGGTAATACTAACATGGACATGAATTCGATGTCCAACTGAAAAATCAATCAAGAACATCTAAAATCATCAGAATCTTCGACTTGGGGCAACCTAACACGATACAATCCAGAATGTGGCATCGTTGTCTCTAGGCCCGCGACTGGGACATGACATGCACAGCCGCGGGCATTTCGACTGGTACGCATCATAGTTAGAAGAAAGGTATACAAATATGTATACAAACAGTACAGCATCAAAATGCACCGCAGTGTGTTGCTTGTTCCTGGCTACTGTACGCCTTCCATGGAAAGTTTAGCACCAGCACATGATGATTTAATCAATGTGTCAATTCATTTATTGTCTACTTGTTCCTACTTCTTGTCTTGTATAACTGAAATGAAGAAGAAAGAATGAGTGCTATTTTGTATCATTCAAATGTAAATCTTCGGCACTTTGCTTCATGACATGCTGTCCTGGTTTATTGTACACTCCTCCTGCCAGGAGGATCCACGATTTCGGAAAAGAGAAACATTGAAATCTGCAGTGAATTCCAATGATTTGCTCCAAATTTCAGAATTTCACGGTCAATTTTACAGATTTGTTGGCCGAAAGGGGGGGCGGGTGCTGGGTGCGCCCCCCTTGGATCCGCGCCTGCCTGCAGTGTTTTCGCTCACAAAACACTGCTTCGAATAGCCGGTATTCTGCCGATTTACCGCCAGATGGCACTATTTCTGTCCAACCAATCAGCGCCCACCATCAGGCTGCAACTAAGCAAAATCCTACACTTTCTCCGGCACGGCAGCGGGAACAGTAGTAGTGCCATCTGGCGGTCAATCGGCAGAGTACCCCGGCTATTCGAAGCAGTGTTTTGTGAGCAAAGCGCAGCGAACGAAAACACTACGAGAGGAGTGTTGGTTTATTGGGAATCAGATTAGTAGTTGTTCTGTAAATTTTGGAATTTCGCAAACCATGGCAGAACCAGGAACTTCCACAAAGATAGACAGTCCCACTCATCAAATCCCAGACAATCCCTCAGGATTCTCTTTTACAAGCACGAGAAAAGCAAAACCTACATGAAATCACTCACCTCTTATAATTTCCTCCTTCATTTTTTGCATCTCCTTTCTCATTTCTGTGATTATTTCTTGCTTCATAATCTCTAAGTCCTGTGAACTGATAGCACCATTCACTATGGGCTCCTGGTTCGTTAATGACATTATTCTTTTACTGCAATCACAAAAATAAAAGAAGAATTAGAAGGATGAAGCTCTATAATGGAATAAAGCAGAATAGAAGCATTTGGTTTTAGTTGGATACCGCTATTTTCAACAATTATAAGAAATACTAAGTGGAAAGCATAAAGGGGCTGTTCGTTCTCGTTAATTGAGGAATCCGAGTTGTGATCCTTGAGAAAATGGAGAAAGCTATGAAGCTGCAAATTGCAGCGATTATTCTGTACAGCACAACAAATAATCCCTGCAATTTGCAAGTACATAGCTTTTTCCGTTTTCCCAAGGATCACAACTCAGATTCCTCAAGTGACGAAAACGAACAGCTCCTTTCATAACTGAAGACATTTTTCATTCTCATGATATTTACAGACTTGAATACAACACCAACAGACAATTCAAACTCTTTCTGAGCTATGTCATATAGCATCGAATAGGGATGCTTAAAGGGGAGGTTACCAGGTACTGTGAAACTTCTCCAACGAGAATACTTCTGGCCCAAGTGGCAGGAGGTCTACCTCCCTAAACATCCTGAATCTCACCGACATCAACTCATAGGCCCTACGAAATTTTCACTGTGCTCGAACCGGACCGAACACGGTTCGTTTCAATTTTGCCTCGGTTCGAGACAGCTTGCCCTATTGAATACAGGCATAGAGAAGTTTCACTGTTGAATACAGGCATAAAGAAGTTCCATGTCAAACACAGGCATAGAGAAGTTCCATTGTCGAATACAGGCATAGAGAAGTTCCATTGTCGAATACAGGCATAGAGAAGTTCCACTGTCGGAAATGGGCATAAGAGAAGTTTTAGAACAGAACAATGTTGTTGTAACAAGCATTCCCCATGCACATCTTTCTATACAGTGAGTGAACACAGGTGGCATCTCAATGGCTATGACATAAACCTGGCAAGCAGTTGCTGAAGTCCTTGGTATAACTGGAAGCTTCTCCTCGGCAGTTCGGGCTTCCTCCTCCCTCTAGGGAAAGGGAGGGTTATGTTACAACTAATATTTCCAAATTTTCCAAAGTAAATTACTAGTCAATGCGTTTTGTGAGCAAACAGTTTCTGAGAAAAAAAAACTCAAAAAAATCCAGGTTTAATTTCAATATGACATCGAATGATATGATCATGGAACCATCTGTGACAGTTTGTTCTGTCTGTCTGTCAATTCTTGCATGTCTCACCACTGCCATGTCTAACGATAATGTTTCACATAAAACCAAATGATCATGCTGGTGTAACAGCCTCAAGATTTGGAATTGGAAAATTAGCATGCAATCGACTAAGTTAAAGAACGAAGAAATACCTTCCCTTGCTAACCAAATGAACACATTTGTGAGGCGGTCTAGGA
>NMRB01003337.1:44089-58934 GCA_002633025.1 Notospermus geniculatus | reverse complement strand
ACACATTACAAGGGGGTGGCTTTTTACAGCAGCTGGCCCCCCATTTTCGCCAAAAATAGGGTTTGGACCCCGGGTAATAGGGCCTAAAATAGGGTCATGTGCTTCTGGCATAATGGGTCGGAGAAAGATTGCAACAATACAACTCATTTTGGTCCTCATATTGTGCAATAATATTGAACGTGTATAGGCGGCTTTAGTAGTTCTTTATATCTTTATATAATTTTTATGTAATATACAAATACAACATGTGAAAGGGTTCAAAATAAGATTTTTCAATTGTTTAATACTTTCACACTTTGATTAGCAAATTGAAGAAAAATGAATAGAATTGTCAGATCAGTTTTATTGGTAAATATAAACACGACTATTTTAGTCGCAAATTGCGATGCAAATCGTCTTATTTTAAACCCTGTTAACATCATTCCGAGTAATCAGTTCACACCCCGCCAACCATGCAAACAAGAGGCGACATCACAGCCATAACTGATGTTGTGTGGCACTGACATTTTCCATTTCATTTGTTTTAGTAGTTCTTTATATGTTTATATCCGATATGTAATTTACAAATACAACACGAAAAAGGGTTCAAAATAAGATTTTTCAATTGTTTTAATAGCAAATTGAGGGAAAATGAATAGAATTGTGAGATCAGTTTTGTGGGTAAATTTGAACACGACTATTTTTAGTTGCAAATGGCGATGCAAATCATCTGATTTTAAACCCTGTTAACATCATTCCAAGCATCAGTTCACACCCTGCCAAACATGCAAACAAGAGGCTACATCACAGCCAAGACTGATGTTGTGTGGCACTGGTTCTTTCCATTTCATTTGTTTTAGTAGTTCTTTATATGTTTATATCCTATATGTAATTTACAAATACAACATGTAAAGGGGTCCAAAATAAGATTTTCAATTTTTTAGTACTTTCACTTTTTGATTAGCAAATTGAAGGAAAATGAATAGAATTGTCAGATCAGTTTTGTTGGTAAATATAAACACGACTCTTTTTAGTTGCAAATTGCGATGCAAATTATCTGATTTTAAACCCTGTTAACATCATTCCGAGTAATCAGTTCACACCGCCAACCATGCAAACAAGAGGCGACATCACAGCCATGACTGATGTCGTGTGGCACTGGTGCTTTCCATTTCATTTGTTTTAGTAGTTTCCTATATGTTTATATCCAATATGTAATTTACAAATACAACATGTAAAAGGGTTCAAAATAAGATTTTCAATTGTCTAAATTGACACAGAACTTCTTTTGAGAAATGTGAAGCGGAAACATCAGTTCAGACTGGTATGTCCCTCATGAAATTTTTCGAGTTCGGATGACTGCTTGGAAAGTCCACGACAAGAATAAAGATGATCATTCTGTTATGTGCTGACTTTCATTGCAATGTCTAAGTCATGAGGGTCATAGATTTGTAGAATATTATATTATTTGGCTGACATCTCCCAACTTTATCCTGTGAAAATTGATCCATGCTCACTACTTTTTGATTAGCAAATTGAAGGAAAATGAATAGAATTGTCAGATCAGTTTTGTGGGAAAAAATATAAACACGACTATTTATGGTTGCAAATTGCGATGAAAACCATCTTATTTTAAATCCTGTTAACATCATTCCGAGTAATCAGTTCACACCCCGCCAACCCTTCAAACAGGAGGCGACATCACAATCAAGACTGATGGTGTGTGGCACTGGTTCTTTCCATTTCATTTGTTTTAGTAGTTCTTTATATGTTTATTATCCGATATGTAATTTACAAAAACAACATGTAAAAGGGTTCAAAATAAGATTTTTCAATTGTTTAATACTTTCACACTTTGATTAGCCAATCGAAGGAAAATGAATAGAATTGTTAGATCAGTTTTGTTGGTAAATATAAACACGACTCTTTTTGTTGCAAATTGCGATGCAAATCATCTGATTTTTAACCCTGTTGACATCATTCCGAGTAATCAGTTCACACCCCTCTTTTGAGAAATGTGAAGCGGAAACATCAGTTCAGACTGGTATGTCCCTCATGAAATTTTTCGAGTTCGCATGACTGCTTGGAAAGTCCATGACAAGAATACAATGCAAATCATCTTATTTTAAGCCCTTAACATCATCCTGAGCAATCAGTTCACACCCCGCCAACCATGCAAACAAGAGGCGACATCACAATCAAGACTGATGTTGTGTGGCACTGGTTCTTTCCATTTCATTTGTTTTAGTAGTTCTTTATGTAATCCATTATGGAATTTTGTAAATTATGTAATATACAAATACAACATGTAAAAGGGTTCAAAATAAGATTTTTCAATTGTTTAATACTTTCACACTTTGATTAGAAAATTGAAGAAAAATGAATAGAATTGTCAGATCAGTTTTATTAGTAAATATAAACACGAATATTTTAGTCACAAATTGCGATGCAAATCGTCTTATTTTAAACCCTGTTAACATCATTCCGAGTAATCAGTTCACACCCCGCCAACCATGCAAACAAGAGGCGACATCACAGCCATAACTGATGTTGTGTGGCACTGATATTTTCCATTTCATTTGTTTTAGTAGTTCTTTATATGTTTATATCCGATATGTAATTTACAAATACAACACGAAAAAGGGTTCAAAATAAGATTTTTCAATTGTTTAATAGCTTATTGAGGGAAAATGAATGGAATTGTCAGATCAGTTTTGTGGGTAAATTTGAACACGACTATTTTTAGTTGCAAATTGCGATGCAAATCATCTGATTTTAAACCCTGTTAACATCATTCCGAGCAATCAGTTCACACCCTGCCAAACATGCAAACAAGAGGCTACATCACAGCCAAGACTGATGTTGTGTGGCACTGGTTCTTTCCATTTCATTTGTTTTAGTAGTTCTTTATATGTTTATATCCGATATGTAATTTACAAATACAACATGTAAAGGGGTCCAAAATAAGATTTTCAATTTTTTAGTACTTTCACTTTTTGATTAGCAAATTGAAGGAAAATGAATAGAATTGTCAGATCAGTTTTGTTGGTAAATATAAACACGACTCTTTTTAGTTGCAAATTGCGATGCAAATTATCTGATTTTAAACCCTGTTAACATCATTCCGAGTAATCAGTTCACACCGCCAACCATGCAAACAAGAGGCGACATCACAGCCATGACTGATGTCGTGTGGCACTGGTGCTTTCCATTTCATTTGTTTTAGTAGTTTCCTATATGTTTATATCCAATATGTAATTTACAAATACAACATGTAAAAGGGTTCAAAATAAGATTTTCAATTGTCTAAATTGACACAGAACTTCTTTTGAGAAATGTGAAGCGGAAACATCAGTTCAGACTGGTATGTCCCTCATGAAATTTTTCGAGTTCGGATGACTGCTTGGAAAGTCCACGACAAGAATAAAGATGATCATTCTGTTATGTGCTGACTTTCATTGCAATGTCTAAGTCATGAGGGTCATAGATTTGTAGAATATTATATTATTTGGCTGACATCTCCCAACTTTATCCTGTGAAAATTGATCCATGCTCACTACTTTTTGATTAGCAAATTGAAGGAAAATGAATAGAATTGTCAGATCAGTTTTGTGGGAAAAAATATGAACACGACTATTTATGGTTGCAAATTGCGATGAAAATCATCTTATTTCAAATCCTGTTAACATCATTCCGAGTAATCAGTTCACACCCCGCCAACCCTTCAAACAGGAGGCGACATCACAATCAAGACTGATGGTGTGTGGCACTGGTTCTTTCCATTTCATTTGTTTTAGTAGTTCTTTATATGTTTATATCCGATATGTAATTTACAAATACAACATGTAAACGGGTTTAAAATAAGAATTTCAATTGTCTAAATTGACACAGAACTTCTTTTGTGAAATGTGAAGCGGAAACATCAGTTCAGACTGGTATGTCCCTCATGAAATTTTTCGAGTTCGCATCACTGCTTGGAAAGTCCATGACAAGAATACAATGCAAATCGTCTTATTTTAAGCCCTTAACATCATTCCGAGCAATCAGTTCACACCCCGCCAACCATGCAAACAAGAGGCGACATCACAATCAAGACTGATGTTGTGTGGCACTGGTTCTTTCCATTTCATTTGTTTTAGTAGTTCTTTATGTAATCCATTATGGAATTTTGTAAATTATGTAAAATATACAAATACAACATGTAAAAGGGTTCAAAATAAGATTTTTCTATTGTTTCATACTTTCACACTTTGATTATCAAATTGAAGGAAAATGAATAGAATTGTCAGATCAGTATTGTTGGTAAATATAAACACGACTATTTTTGTTGCAAATTTCGATGCAAATCATCTGATTTTAAACCCTGTTAACATCATTCCGAGTAATCAGTTCACACCCCGCCAACCCTGCAAACAAGAGGCGACATCACAGCCAAGACTGATGTTGTGTGGCACTGGTTCTTTCCATTTCATTTGTTTTAGTAGTTCTTTATATGTTTATATCCTATATGTAATTTACAAATACAACATGTAAAGGGGTTCAAAATAAGATTTTCAATTGCTCAGTACTTTCACTTTTTGATTAGCAAATTGAAGGAAAATGAATAGAATTGTCAGACCAGTTTTGTTGGTAAATATAAACACGACTATTTTTGTTGCAAATTGCGATGCAAATCATCTTATTTTAAACCCTGTTCATTCCGAGTAATCAGTTCACACCCCGCCAACCATGCAAACAAGAGGCGACATCACAGCCAAGACTGATGTTGTGTGGCACTGGTTCTTTCCATTTCATTTGTTTTAGTAGTTCTTTATATGTTTATATCCGATATGTAATTTACAAATACAACATGTACAAGGGTTTAAAATAAGATTTTCAATTGTTTAACACTTTCACTTTTTGATTAGCAAATTGAAGGAAAATGAATAGAATTGCCAGATCAGTTTTGTGGGTAAATTTGAACACGACTATTTTTAATGCAAATTGCGATGCAAATCATCTTATTTTAAACCCTGTTAACATCATTCCGAGTAATCAGTTCACACCTCGCCAATCATGCACACAAGAGGCGACATCACAGCCATGATAGATGTTGTGTGGCACTGATGCTTTCAATTGATTCCATTTTTACTAGTTCTTTAGATCTATCTAAATAAAGAAGGTGGATGGGAACTTTTTTAGTACTCCTTTATGTTTTACTATTTCATATTCTCTTTCATATCCTTTATGTTTTACTAGCGCACTCACCGCAGATGGAACATTTTGAATTATAACAAGAGGCCCAAGGGCCTGGGCCCGGTTGCACCAAAGGTCGTACATGCTGTCTTAAAGTTAAGAACAAAAATGGTCCAAGGACCATGTGCTCACCGGGTTGGACATAATAGTCTAATGACAGAGAGGTACATCTTATGAGGAATCTGGGTCAAGTCATTCCCAAGTAGGACTTTGATGATTTTTGGGTTATGCCACCTGGCGGCCATATTGGACGTCCGATCGGACCGGAACTTGATATGCACATAAAGGTCATCTGCCGGGGGCCACATAGCACATTGGAGCGCTTTGGGTTAATGTGTTCATGAGTTACAGCACTTTGATGATTTTTGGGTTACGCCACCTGGTGGCCATGGTTGAAGTCAAATCAGGCCGAAATTTGACGTGCATGTAAAGGTCATCTAGAGGGAGGTAAGTAACAAATTTGAGCACTCTGCCTCAAGCCGTTCCCGAGGCCGAGTTATAGCACTTACTGGCGGCCATATTGTATGTCCGATCGGGCCAAAACTTCACATGTACATAAAGGTCATCAGCAGAGGGCCACATAGCACATTGGAGCGCTTTGGGGCAAGTCGTTCCTGAGTTACAGCACTTTGATGATTTTTGGGTTACGCCACCTGGTGGCCATGTTTGAAGTCAAATCAGGCCGAAATTTGACATGCATGTAAAGGTCATCTAGATGGATGTAAATATCAAATTTGAACACTCTGCGTCAAGCCGTTCCCGAGAAATAGCACTTACTTGATTTTCAGGTTACGCCACCTGGCGGTCATACTGGATGTCCAATCGGGCCGAAACTTGGTATTTTTTAAGGTACCCCTCCAATGCATGTTTATGCAAGATATGAAGTCGCTCGGTGAAATAATGACAAACTGTGGCAGGTTCGTTACTTTTGTCGAACTTTGACCTCTGTGACCTTGAAAAGTAGGTCAAATCAAAAACCCGTTACATATGTTTTGTATCCTTATTACCTACACCTATGATAAAAATTTGGAGATGATCCAGTCATTAGTTCAGGAGTTATTGCACTTTTTGTGTTTTTGGTTTCCGCCACCTGGTGGCCAAGCTGAGAGTCGAATCGGACTGAATCTTGGTGTCATGGGTCATACCCAGGGGTTGTACCAAGTTTCAGATCAATAGCTCCAGCGGTTACGAAACGTGCCCTGCTAACAGCTAACGACGGACGACGACGGACGCTGCACCATCGTAAGAGCTCACCCCGGTGAGCTAAAAATTGGTTGCACCACCGATGTCATAGGACATCGTCCTAACGTTCCTGCCTATGCAGTTTCTGCTGTCTGACACCATCACTGGGCTTATTACGAAGTATATCCCAACTGGCAGAGTGAATGGTGCACATAAAACCAAGAAGCCGCTATGGATGAATGCCGATGTTATGAGGAAGGTGAAGTGGAAGCATGCAGTCTATCGTCGGTACCTTAATACCAAGGATGGTGCGGACTACCTTTTGTACATTAGAGGGAGAGACCATGCACAAAAAATGATCAGAAAAGCAGTCAGGGACTTTGAAAAGAGTATTGCCATGAAATCGAAGAAAAACCCTAAACCATTCTGGGCCACTACTTTAAAAGTAAAACTCGCGGCGAAGAATCTATTCCTGAGCTAAAGTCACCAAACGGAACAATTCATCAAGAAGATCTTGATAAAGCCACTTTTTAGATGAATTTTTTTGCGAGTGTATTCACTACTGAAGAAAGCCACTTTTTTAAATGAATTTTTTTGCGAGTGTATTCACTACTGAAGACACTACTACCATGCCCCCGTCTCCACAATACAGGTACAATACTGAACTCTCTGACATTACTATCCAAGATAGCACAAAATTGACACACAAAATGATAATAAGCAAGAAGTCAATCTCCAGAATTCACGAATTTTCGACCCCAACCGGGGTCTTTTTCAAGTGGAACTTGACAATCTGAAACTCTAGAAAAGACTGAGCTGAAACCCGAATGTGGAACTAAACTGTGTAGACAGGATGAGTGAGCAATTAAGGAAAGAATAGTGTCCAAGCCCCACGGATGGTTGCTGGACCTAATTAAGAGAGTGGATGTACTTAAGGAAAGAATATACCCTTATAAAAATCCCTCAGTAGTACTCAGTAGTATACTACTGAGTACTACTGAGTACCCGAAAATACTACTCAGTAGTACAGTTTTTCTCAGTAGTATGTGTAGTATACTGCTCAGTAGTAAATTTCGTCCAGTAGTAAATGTGTCCTTACTACTCAATACAGCTAATTCTACTCAGTAGTACAGTATTTCTCAGTAGTATGCGTAGTATACTACTCAGTAGTAAACTTTGTCCAGTAGTAAATGTCTGTTTACTACTGAACACAGGTAATTCTACTCAGTAGTACAGTATTTCTCAGGAATATGCGTATAGTATACTACTCAGTAGTAAAGTTTGTCCAGTAGTAAATGTCTGTTTACTACTCAACACAGCTAATTCTACTCAGTAGTACAGTATTTCTCAGTAGTATGCGTAGTATACTACTCAGTAGTAAACTTTGTCCAGTAGTAAATGTCTGTTTACTACTGAACACAGGTAATTCTACTCAGTCATGTCAGTAGTACAGTATTTCTCAGTAGTATGCGTAGTATACTACTCAGTAGTAAAGTTTGTCCAGTAGTAATGTCTGTAGTTACTACTCAACACCGCTAATTCTACTCAGTAGTACAGTATTTCTCAGTAGTATACTACGCATACTACTCAGTAGTAAAGTTTGTCCAGTAGTAAATGTCTGTAGTTACTACTCAACACAGCTAATTCTACTCAGTAGTACAGTATTTCTCAGTAGTATACTACGCATACTACTCAGTAGTAAAGTTTGTCCATTAGTAAATTTCCAGCGCCGCCTGACATTATCCAAACAATACATACATGCATATCAGCGCTACGCAGAGTGTATATATTCGCCATGGCCGAGTGGCAAAGCCGCCTGCCCATGAAACAGAAGGTCTCGGGTTCGATGCTCGGAGCGTGTAAATTTTCTTTGCCTTGACTAATTATTTTTTTTTTGTTTCTTCTTTTACCTTTCTGGATTTTCATCGTGTATTGTAATGATCTTGCGTTTTATTTCGCATGGGAATGCCTGTAAAACATGTATTGGGCCTATCGAGTCATACAGTCATCACTTCCTCCACATCCCTTAATTCCTGCCTTCTCCCCAACTAGGCTTATTCGACCTTGGAGGAATTATTCCTCCAAGATTCGACATAGCGAACCCCTGTCGCCACCTGGCTTGTATTCTCTTACTTTGTGTCAACTTTTGTGCATCTTTTTGCTTTGTGCTTGTTATGTATTACACATATCATATTTATTAAACCCTTTTCTTTCAGCTAAATCAGTTTCTCCTTAATTACATCCACTCTCTTAATTAGGTCCAGCAACCATCCGTGGGGCTTGGACACTATTCTTAATTACGTCCAGCAACCATCCGTGGGGCTTGGACACTATTCTTTCCTTAATTGCTCACTCATCCTGTCTACACAGTTTAGTTCCACATTCGGGTTTCAGCTCAGTCTTTTCTAGAGTTTCAGATTGTAAAGTTCCACTTGAAAAAAAACCCGGTTGGGGTCGAAAATTCGTGAATTCTGGAGATTGACTTCTTGTTTATTATCTCTGACATTACTACATGTATTCTGAAGATCAAAATAAGGAAGAAACTGGTAGCTTTGAACACGAGTAAAAGCCCTGGCCCCGTATTCATAAAACTACTTAAGTCTAAGTGTGATACTTATCTTTTGTGTTGAACAAAGGATAAGTGTCATACTTAGAGTTAAAGTAGTTTTATGAATGCGGGGCCTGGCCCTGATCTTATCCATGCGAAAGTGTTATATGAACTTGGGGAGGAATTCATCCAACTACTAACAATTCTGTTCAATGCTAGTATTCGTTCTGGTAATGTGCCCACACAATGGAAGGTGGCTCGGGTAACGGCGTTGTACAAAAAGGGCGATAAACATCAGCCAAATAATTATCGGCCAATAAGTTTGACATTGCGGGAAAATACTTGAACCTCTTGTATGGGCGGTTATAACCGCAAATAAAGGATATCAAAACGAGCACATCGTATGTGCAAAACGAGGACATTGTATTTGTTGAACGAAGTCTATGTGATGTAGCGCGATGTCTATGTAAAGCGGCAGAGACAAGAAAGTACATAGAATAAACTATGTGCACAAAGCACAAAGAGGACAGCACACACCATAACAAGGACGTTACGAAACGAAGACAGCATGCACCACGAAAAGGACGCTGCAAAACGGAGACAAAAGGTGGCGCTCGCGTCGCTCTTTTCTCATTGTTGTGAAGTGTTGTTTTTAGCCTGGTTTTTTTGGAAAGACCGTGAATTTCCGTTTACTATGTAGGCGCACAGTAAGATGATAGATAGTAGGTCATCGGCATGAATAATATCGCAACACTGTCTACTTGAAAAACAACAGCTTCATCAACAGAGCGGGCCAATTCTAGCGAATTTCGGATCTCCCGAATGATTAGATTGACACGATCAGCAAAAAACTCTGCGATATTATTCATGCCGATGACCAACCACCTATCATGGGCTGTAATTACTGCATGTTTGGTCTCCAGAGGAAACTCCGACTGCTATGATGGCACCTTCCCAAGGCCGTATCAGATAGTATCCGGAAATTTCTCCCGAGATGATGTCTCTATATTTCCCCTCCTCCCCCAAAAGTTATGTGCACTATGAGCCTAGAACTATGATCTGAACCTTTTCAAAAAGCACTTTTTTCTGTTGTCTTTTTGAACTGATTCAAGATCTAACAAACTGCATGCTGTGCCCCGCATTGCCTTGTACAAAATGGCAATATTTCACTTTGTTTTCTTATGTTCTCCTGGTGAACAATTCTGACTCTTTAAGGGAGCTCTGCCTATCGGTGGTATAGAAATCTACTCAAAGATAGAGCCATTTTTGAATGCCATCGATGGCCTTTTCCCCGTTAACAATTTTGTATTTTGTCAAGAGACCTCCCAAAAACACTGAAGGTGCGCTAATAAAAAAGCCACCCTTTAAGAGTTGATAAAAGAAATAAAATAAGGGTCACGACACACGCAGTTGAAACGTTGAAACCCTCCCCCTCCCCCACTCATTTATCTGCTGTAATTTGAATATGCCACAAGACTTCTTGTGAGCATAGGCATTGTAGTTTGTGTATTTTTGTGAAGCGTAGAGATTGAGGACAGTCACGGGCGTCCCACAGCCCTCGTCCCCCCCGCAGCTCATCCTTGCGTGCAGTGCAGAACATCATACAGAGAGCCGGGGCATTCTACGCACTCGAGCGCATACCGGCCAAATGTGCAGTGGGTTAAAAAGGATGGCCACAATCCCCCTGAAAAGACGAATAATGGTTATTTACATGATGCTGAAATGAAGATGATTAGACATTCATGGGGAGCCCAATTTGTGTATGGGTCATTCCATGCCAAACCACTCAATTTTTTTCCGGCCCCCCTCCGATTTTGATCAAATTTGGCATACATGTGGACATCCTTGAGAAACCGCAACGTGCCAAATTGTAGTTCGTTCAGATCATATTTCACGGATATAGAGCATTTTGAAAATTTTGCAGTTTTTGCATAAATCGATGACACTGAAACAGAAAATTGGCTATAATTCGTTAACCCATGACCCGATTTGCATAAATTTGGTGTCATTAGAAAGGGCAGAAAATTCCCTTTCCAATGATATGAAACACGATTAATTTTCTAGGTCATGACATTTTCAAGGTCATTTGATGTGTGCGTGACCTTTGACCTACTTTTTCAGGCAATGAGAATGATAAAAAACCTGGGCCCATATTTTCAAAGCTGTTTTATCCGAAACCTGTTTTGACAAAAATCTGTTCTATCATAAGAAGCATTTTAAATTCATATTTTAAAAAGTGCTTTAAGATAAAACGTTGTTCTTAGTGAAACATTGTTTCAGCCAGCGTTTTAAATGTTAAAACGTGTTTTGCAGCAGTGCCAAGGCCTGGAAGTGCAAGAATAAAATGCATTTTAGCGTTAAAACTGTTTGCAAATATGGGCCTGGTGTAACCTCTGCGAGTGTTCCCCATCTATGAGTGTTCCACTCCTGACTTGACAATAAGGGACAGACAGAGAAACATGTCGATCTGTCTGCCAGCGTTTCCCAAACAATAAGGGGGACACACTGACCCACAGAAACACTGGCAGATATAACACCTGAGGCTGTCGATGTGACTAAAAGAAGCCAACAGGAAGTTGGACATGCCCCTACCTTGCTCTAGCTAAAACGCTTTTTATGGGAGATTTAAAATACGTTTTAGCGTTAAAACCCTTTGGGGAATGTGAAAGAAAAAATCTGTTTTTGTCCGAGCGTTCTAAAACTAAAACAAGTTCTAGAATATGATTTTTCCTAAAAACATTGTTTCATCTTTTTAAAATATATTTTTGTGTTAAAACATGTGGGCCCTGGTTTTTATGTTAAAAACATGGTTCTTTTATCTAAGAACATGGTTTTTTATAAAAAACTTGGTTTTTCTTGCAAAATACATGGTTTTTACACTCCTCTGATGAAAAACATGGTAATTAAACGAAAAACTATGTTTTTTCTATTGAAAAATATGTTTTTTTGATCGGATTGTTAAACATGGTTTTTATGGTAAAAAACATGGTTTTTCATAAAAAACATAGCTTTTAGAGAGTTTTTTTACAAAAAACATGGGCCCACATTTTCAAAGTTGTTTTAACGCTAAAATGCATCTTAAAAAGATAAAACTATGTTTGTAGGAAAAATCATATTTTAGAACTTGTTTCAGTTTTGAAACACTCCGAAAACACATTTTTACTTTCATATTTTCCAGAGGCTTTTAACGCTAAAACATATTTTAAATCTCCCTTAAAAAGTGTTTTAGATAGAGCAAGGTAGGGGCATGTCTAACTTCCTGTTGGCTTGTCTTGCCACAGCGACAGACTCCGGTGTTATGTCTGCCAGTGTTTCTGAGGGTCAGTGTGACCCCCCCCCCCTGTTGTTTGGGAAGCGCTGGCAGACGGATCGACATGTTTCTCTGTGTGTCCCTTATTGTCAGGTCAGGAGTGGAACACTCACAGATGGGGAACACTCGCAGATGTTACACCTGGCCCATATTTTCAAACCGTTTTAACTCTAAAATGCATTTTATTCTAGCACTTGCAGGCCGCAAGAGCCATTTTAACATTTAAAACGCTGCTAAAACAATGTTTCAGTAAGAACAACACTTTATCTTAAAGCACATTTTTTTAAATATGAATTTAAAATGCCCCTTACGTTAGAACAAATTTTTGTTAAAACTGGTTTCGGATAAAACAGCTTTGAAAATTTGGGCCATGGTTTTTTCAGAGAAAAACTATGGTTTAAAAAAAAACTGGTTTTCTAAAAAAACATGGTTTTTCTAATTCGCACCTCGTCCCAGAGGTTGGCTAAAAAGTATGTACCTTACGAAAGAAGGTGTCCAACGTGGGCTTCGTTGTTCGTTCACTTCGATTGGGCAGTGGACAATGGACCGACAAAAGAGTTCATGCCGAAATAACGATGATTATCCGTAGGCCAACATCTAGCCCTAGGCCTGGGCCTAGGTGGCGTACCGGAAACACTGTTTTGATTAACATGTTGAAGGAGCTTACAAAAGTCGAGAACTCCCTGAAACTCCCGGGGCGAAAATAACACTTCAACACAGTCGTGTTACTGTCACATGGCAGGCAGGCTACAATAGGGAGTTTTCGCAAATCGGACGAAAAACGAACTACGAAATACGAAATTGGACGTCATATCCATGACGTAATGTATTTCAGGAAATGGTTGGTGCCACAAATATCGCCTGCTGCAAGAGCGTCTTCTAGCGTATGACGTTAGAACGACAGAGGTACGGTGTATATTAAACTTTGAAATGTATCTTTCGTTTCCACTTCGTTCATACGAATTGGAAATTTAAAAATTCAAAATGCGTCATAACTCTTTTCGATCTTACATGACATGCTAAAAGACGCACTGGCAGGAGGGACATTTGTGGTACCAACCATTTCCTGAAATACATTACGTCATGGATATGACGTCCAATTTCGTATTTCGTACTTCGTTTTTCGTCAGATTTGCGAAAACTCCCTAATATCACAAAACATCCGAACACTTCACATTCCTCGTGGTCGTACCGCGCAGTTGAGAAGTATGACGACTATCAATGCAGAATAACCATGCTAACAAGCTGGGGATGTCAATGGGCGATGCATTTATAGACTCCGTTGCTCCGATCTGTGTGTATAGGGACGAGGATGAATGCACAGGTTTTAGAAACTTGCACTTTCTGCCTCGTCCCCAGGAAACCTTTTGAGATATGGTGCAGTAATTTGTATATGGTCTCGTGTGGGGACGAGGTAGAATGAGAAAACTCTGGAAGAAAAACCATGTTTTTCTACAAGGGAGTGAATTACCAGGTTTTTTGTTTTAAAAACCTAGTTTTTTTACTGATGGGAGAAAAACCAGGGCCCCAGTTTCACAAAGAATCTTAAGTCTAAAGTTGGACTTAAGTCATCATGTCACCAGGTTTCAGCAAATCAGATGACTTCATTTCAGACTTAAGTTTTTTCTTAGACTTAAGATTCTTTGTGCAACCGGCCCCAGGTTTTTTGTTATAAAAACCTAGGCCCACATTTTCAAAGCTGTTTTAACACTAAAATACATTTTAAAAAGATGAAACAATGTTTTTAGGAAAAATCATATTCTAGAACTTGTTTTATTTTTAGAATGCTCCGACAAAAACACAGTTTTTCTTTCACATTTCCCAAAGGGTTTTAACGCTAAAACGTATTTTAAATCGCCCATAAAAAGCGTTTTAGCTAGAGCAAGGTAGGGGCATGTCTAACTTCCTGTTGGCTTCTTTTATTCACATCGACAGCCTCGCGTGTTATATCTGCCAGTGTTTCTGTGGGTCACTGTGTCCCCCTTATTGTTTGGGAAACGCTGGGAGACAGATCGACTTGTTTCTCTGTGTGTCCCCTATTGTCAAGTCAGGAGTGGAACACTCACAGATGGGGAACACTCGCAGAGGTTACACCAGGCCCATATTTGCAAACAGTTTTAACGTTAAAATGCATTTTATTCTAGCACTTACAGGCCTTGGCACTGCTGCAAAACACGTTTTAACATTTAAAACGCTGGCTGAAACAATGTTTCACTAAGAACAACGTTTTATCTTAAAGCACTTTCTAAAATACGAATTTAAAATGCTTCTTATGATAGAACAGATTTTTGTCAAAACAGGTTTCGGATAAAACAGCTTTGAAAATATGGGCCCTAGTTTTTTACAGGATGAAAAACCATGCTTTTTACAAAAAAATTTTTTTTGTTAAAATACCATGTTTTCTTCAACATGATACTGAAAAACTTAGTCGTTCACTTGAATAACATGGTTTTTCAGAATTTGGCTAGAATTACCAGGTTTTTCATGCGGAAAACACGGTTATTTAGTGCAAAGGCTCAAAACGTGGTTTTTTATCAGAAAAACCAAGTTTTTAATAAAAAACCATGTTCTTCGATAAACGAACCATGTTT
>NMRB01003336.1:53534-67537 GCA_002633025.1 Notospermus geniculatus | reverse complement strand
AAAATGGTCTCACAACAATCAAAACTTCTCTTCATGGAAATAAACGGGTGACTTTGAGAGCAAAACTGCCCGATCAACAAAGCATATTCATGCCCTTTTGCACCTGTTTCCGTTGATATCGTGGTGGTTTCGGGATGTCCGTGTCGACGTCAGATACATGTACAACTTCATGATTGAATCCCCCAGGCAACAATTTGCGACAAATGTGCCGAGATATACGATAAAATATTTGATTACCTAGCAATTTATGTCTCTCTTAGAAACAATAAATACGTTGTGAACGTATTCATACATCGATTAAGCTAATCGACGCTCGGCGGCTGCCATTTTGTTGTTGTATCCGTCGCATGCAGGTAGAGGGCGCTGTGCTTATAAAGTAATGGCGGACGGGACTTCTGCTGCGTCTGTTTCAATGCTGTGTCCAGGAATCACTAGGCCGATTGTGGTGATCAGTCAAGTCAAAACTTCCCATAGAATGAGGTGAAGATCAAGGGATATTCAAGGGATCAAGGGACATTGTCCCTCCCTCAATTAACGTCGTCACTGGTCCCTCCAGGTGACCAGAATTCCTGGCATGTAGAACTCATTGACGGAGAGAAAATTTCCCATGTTCAACCCTGCATCAGAAGGACTGCGTGCCAAGACCCCAAAAGATGCTGGCGAGAATGTCATCTAAGATATGAGGAAAGAGTAGCTGCTAATACATGGTGGTGTTCCGGTGATCAGCAAATGATCCGTGGGTATAGATTTCATTTAGCTTGAGGCTTCCACACCTTCGGGAAATCAGAGTTTCTCACATCCACTCAGAATAGTACCGTCAGGTGAACCGTAGGAACCCCATCATGACAGTCTGGGGCTGCAGGTCTCACATACAAGTCTTCATATATCATTTCCTTCCACCCGACAAAGAGCTGTCAACTTTTCCTTAAATCGTGATGGTAAGTCTTCAACCTGTGGATTATGATCCAAGTGATTTATGATGTCTGAGGTGTGTCGCGACTTTTAGTCGCTGTAAGCTCGTGTCAAAAGGAGATTTCGTCGTCCGAATCTTAATACGCTTCATTCCTTTGACGTTTTGCTAATGATGGTTTTCCAACGTACCGTACATGATTTGTGGTCTGTCTCGGAACTTTTTGCTTCTTTGAGTTGTCGACGAACCTTGTGTAGGTATAGTTGTGAATTCTAGACTTGACAAAGACCACTTGCAAGTTCGTTTTCATAAACAGTTATTCCAGTGATAATAAAGGAAACGTCGTCTCCAAAATTTCGCAAATTTTCGACCCCAACCGGGGTCTTCCTCAGGCACTTTCTAGTAAGTGATATCAGAGTTTCACTTCTGGGATCTCTACTAGAAAGTGCCTGAGGAAGACCCCGTTTGGGGTCGAAAATTTGCGAAATTTTGCAGACAACGTTTCCTTTATTATCATTTTGTGTGTCGTTCTCTGTGCTTTCTGTTGGATATCAGTTATGCCAGTGGATTGAGAATCGATGCCATGCTACCAGATGACAACCACTCCTTCCACACTGAACAAAAGTAGTAGATGTAGTAATCTATAATCCGACGTCGACTCTATCTTCCATTCCCTTTGATACATGACCTTTCTCGTTCCCTTTTCTGTCTTCGGCTGCTTTTGTGTGGGTTGAAGACGATGTCAAGTGTCTCCATCCGTACTACTGACTTCCTTTTATAGACAGTACCTGGTGAATCCGTCTGATCTTTCACTGAAATTACGATGCATCGCTATTTTCGTCAGTGTCACTGTCATATAAATTGACTTTTTGCAACATTTTGCAGTCCGTGAATGACTAAATGATTCTTTGACTTGCTCAACGGTTCAGTTTGTCTCTCTGCCTTGTTCGTTCCTCCGTAGACTGGAACTACACATGTTCCTCTGTACATGCCTCTGTAAAAGCCATCCTGAACTGCAAGAACCGCTCCACGAAAGCTTCTACCCTATGAACACTACTTTGCATGCCTTTGTGAGTTTTACCAAAAATTCGCCTTATATATTTTTGGTTTTAATTTCAATTTCAATTGAAATTACCATGTATGATTGTACGTAACGCGTGAAGCCTACTGGTCAGTTTCAGAGTGTGCTATTATGTCATCTATCATCAGCCAATCACAATCGAGCTTGGTGAATGCATCAACGTGGAGTCTATTCATCTGTGTGGAGAGTGATAATGGCGGCCATTCCCGATCGGTAAACAATCATCTATGGTTGGTAGCACGATAAAAACACTCGTACATGATTTGTGGTCTGTCTCGGAACTTTTTGCTTCTTTGAGTTGTCGACGAACCTTGTGTAGGTATAGTTGTGAATTCTAGACTTGACTAAGACCACTTGCAAGTTCGTTTTCATAAACAGTTATTCCAGTGATAATAAAGGAAACGTCGTCTCCAAAATTTCGCAAATTTTCGACCCCAACTGGGGTCTTCCTCAGGCACTTTCTAGTAAGTGATCTCAGAGTTTCACTTCTGGGATCTCTACTAGAAAGTGCCTGAGGAAGACCCCGGTTGGGGTCGAAAATTTGCGAAATTTTGGAGACGACGTTTCCTTTATTATCATTTTGTGTGTCGTTCTCTGTGCTTTCTGTTGGATATCAGTTATGCCAGTGGATTTAGAATCGATGCCATGCTACCAGATGACAACCATTCCTTCCACACCGATACAGAACGAGAACTAGTAGATGTAGTAATCTATAATCCGACGTCGACTCTATCTTCCTTTCCCTTTGATACCTGACCTTTCTCGTTCCCTTTTCTGTCTTTGGCTGCTTTTGTGTGGGTTGAAGACGATGTCAAGTGTCTCCATCCGTACTACTGACTTCCTTTTATAGACGGTGCCTGGTGAATCCGTCTGATCTTTCACTGAAATTACGATGCATCGCTATTTTCGTCAGTGTCACTGTCATATAAATTGACTTTTTGCAACATTTTGCAGTCCGTGAATGACTAAATGATTCTTTGACTTGCTCAACGGTTCAGTTTGTCTCTCAGCCGTGTTCGTTCCTCCGAAGACTGGAACTACACATGTTCCTCTGTACATGCCTCTGTAAAAGCCATCCTGAACTGCAAGAACCACTCCACGAAAGCTTCTACCCTATGAACACTACTTTGCATGCCTTTGTGAGTTTTACCAAAAATTCGCCTTATAAATTTTTGGTTTTAATTTCAATTTCAATTGAAATTACCATGTATGATTGTACGTAACGCGTGAAGCCTACTGGTCAGTTTCAGAGTGTGCTATTATGTCATCAATCATCAGCCAATCACAATCGAGCTTGGTGAATGCATCAGCGTGGAGTCTATTCATCTGTGTGGAGAGTGATAATGGCGGCCATTCCCGATCGGTAAACAATCATCTATGGTTGGTAGCACGATAAAAACACAGCGGAGAGCTTTTTTCACCAAGGTGTCGATATTAATCGCCAAATAAATGCATCCTGCCGCTGTGAGCCCGGGGCTAGGCTCGGTGCCACTCAGAAGTCACGCACAGGAAGGGATAATTAAAAGTTATTGATTTCTGCAGGAAAATGAGACCATCAATAGGTCTTCATTGACTTGGAGTTTGGGTGTAAAATCAATGTAATCAGCGTGAACGGATAAAGTGAATCCTTTCAAGAGATTAAAGTGCAGAGGACGGGCATTCAGCGGCATTAATTTTGGATGCCTGCACTAATAGCAGCCATATTGAATGGCAAAATTATGTATACATCGCACTTAACAGTGGCAATAGAGAAACCGTTGGCTTAGCATCGAGTTTTATCGGGATCGAATCTTGTTTCCGAACTTCATTCCCTCTCATAACACCGAGCGGTGTTTTGTTTGCAGTATAATTTTGATTCGTCGCTGATCAGCGTAGCAAAGCATTAGTTGGCCAGTCTGTGGCAAGGTAGTGCATCAAGCAGTGCATCACGCTGGCCGCGGTAAAACACGGTTTATGGCCAAGCTTTGACGGGGTTTATTTGCCCATTGACAGCCAACTTGCCTGAGAAAACTCCCACGTGGAGCAGGTCCTAGACAGCAATGATCGTGTCATCCATGATTAGACCGAAGTAAGTGGATCACGACTTTCCATCTTACCCAAGAAATCAGACTAGTTTCCCGCCTCGCCGTTAAGGTGATTATGATCAAATCCTCTCAGCGATCGAGTCATTGTCTGCAGTGCAGGAAGCACAGTTTTCTAAGAACGGTTTTTTACACGGTGCATCGCCTAATGTCGGGGTTTCTGAACAGCTGATTGTAAAACACCTCCGCAAAGGAAATGCTCCGAGGTTGTGACAAATAAAACTATGTTGGATGACGAAAAATAACATCCGCTGGATTATTTTATGCCGAGATGATGTTACATCGTCAATGTAGCAGTCAGCCTGATAGGAATTAATTACGTTTACGTGCCATACCCTTCCCTTTCGCGGCAGATTGATGCAGCACACGTGCTGTGGCGAGAGGCCAATCTCTTCAGGGACATTTTTATGCAGCCTTGATGAGCGTCTGTCCCGACTTGTCGTAAGTCATCGTTACGACCGTGGTGGCGGAGTCTCACCGCCAATCAGCGCTATTCAGCGTCCACGATCATCTGGGGCTTACCAGAATTATTCAGTCATTGAGACTGAATGGCCTCCTCGTTTGTTGTCCATTCTTTAGTCCGGGTAGACTAAGTGGTAAAGAGTGTCACAGGAATACCCCTCTTCATCCCGAGACACGACCATAAAGACGTGGCGTACGATATGAATCAGTTGCTTTCCTTGACTGGGAACTCGCTTCTGAAAAATTGGCGCCGGCGTGATCGATCGGTTATTGATCACAATTTATTGGCGGAAGAAATGATCTGTTATCATTTCATATTCCTTCATAAGGAAGCTAATTATATCATGCATGATTTTCTTGACCAATATTGCTCCGTTTAGAAAAAGATTTTTTCCAATATTACAAACCGTATTGAGGTGTGGCCGCACTGACTGTTCGTCACGAGACCGTGTGAAAAAAGCAGGAAAGCAATAAATCTCGGTTTCCACCGCAAGCTTTTCAATAATTCTAATGGGAACGATTACGTATGTATAAATGCAAGAGTGTTTTCGATTGAGTGAATACACCCAGCATCCGCGGGAAATCGAGAAATGATGTGGTCCATTAAACACTTTGATCGCTTAAACCTTCGTCACTTTCCCTTTGTCGATGGAGATTAAAGATTTATGAGATATGAAGGTCTGAATTAGATTTGTAAAACCTTTTTTCTCTTCTTTTTTGCGTGTGTTTTCGCTGATTTATAAATAGGCACCAAATCCAATCAGGACTACAAGTAGAATTAACATTTTCTCTATAAATCCAGGATATAAAACGATGCCATTTTGAGCAAATCTCAAGGAAATTATAAGTAACGTCGCGACGAACCAAGTTGCGAACTGGTAGAGAAACCTATAAAAGGGTAATGTTCCGTCGAAACTGGTGAACAAACACAAAAATGTAATGTTGCGTCGAAATTGTCTGACGTGCCAAAACACAAGTTAACATACTTGTTTCTCCATCAGCGATATTCCTATACGAACGGCTAAATTACAGGGCACTCAACTTTTAGCCATTGTGAAACCTGTCATGCCTGTTGTACTTGTTTGTACGCGCAGGGGGAGACCTTGTAAAAGTTGAATAGAACCAATGTATAGGCATTAACCTTCTGCCCGTTACTTTGGTTGGACGCTAAGGTTGATAATCGATCCTTTTTTCTCCGGGGCTCTCCTTGGAAGTTCAGCTAGAGTGCAAGGTGTTTTGGACCGTGTTGACTCAATCTAGTGTTTCTGGCGTCTGCTTGATCAGGTGATCTGATGGACAAATATTCGGAATAGGATGCGACCGACGAAGTGAGGTGGATACTTGCTCTTGATTGCTGATGCTGTTTGTATACCTGCCATTCGGTAATTGGCGTAGGCGATGTGGAAGGAGTCAGTACGTTTTAGCCGAGGAAAATGTGACGTCTGTTGAGAAGGAAGTCTTCAAGTTCCCTGCTCAGCTCAAATTTCTTATTGGGTAAGTTCCTGATGCGTATTTTGCAACGCAGGAGGCTGCTGCACAAACTTTCCGCCTCAGCCACGCCAGGGCACCGCAAGGGAAAGGCGTAGAGATTGCCAATCCCTGGACCCTGACGAAATGGTGGGCCTTCGTTTTCTTCGTTGTTTGGACCAAAGTCGTCGAATCTCTCATCGCGTATCTAAGCACAGCAGGGCGATCAAGTCTCGCTACTGACCGGACTTATGGCCGTGTTTTGATAACATTTGATCTGTTTAAAATGAAAGACGAATGGCTGGTCAGATGACTGACAAATGGTCGGCTTGCATGACGCAGTGATTTTCGGTGCGGTGAGGACACGCTGCGAATTCTTTGAAGCCGCGAGCTAGAATGGAACCTGTATTCCGTCATGATTTGTTCACGGCGCACGGCTGATGCAGATAAAAAGAAGGTCACAATCTTCTCAACACAACGTTGGCCAGCAAGAAAAAGAGGGGTTTCGGTTAAAAGAAACGACCCCGGCAGGACTCGAACCTGCAATCTTCTGATCCGAAGTCAGACGCCTTATCCATTAGGCCACGAGGCCGGGTTGAGTTGTTGCAGTAAGCAAAAATGAGTAAGAAATAAAAGTGGAAAATAAGAAGTGGGAAATTTTGGCATTTTGCGCGAATTTTTCAATTTCTCAAATTGGGAGCATTTTTTCCCATTTGAGAAATATCGCCCGTAAAAACAGACAAAATGTCGTGTCATTTTAAGAAAATTTCTGAAAATGGGAAAAAAGTTTCTCACAATTTGAGAAATTGAAACATACGCGCAAAATTCCAAATTTTCCCACTTCTTATTTTCCACTTTCATTTCATACTCCCTTGCAGGCCCTTTTTTCAGCAACGACCATGCGTTGGCCAGCAAGAAAGAGATTTTTGGGGTAAAATAAACGACCCCGGCAGGACTCGAACCTGCAATCTTCTGATCCGAAGTCAGACGCCTTATCCATTAGGCCACGAGGCCGGTTGAGAATGTCACAGCAGGCTGGCCCTTTTGTCAGCGACGATCAGTATAGGTGCGCTGACCAGAGGATTCGTGGTTGCTTTGGTTCCTGTGAGGCTGTTGCTGCTACTGCTGCTGCTGCTGCTGCTGCTGCTGATGATGATGATGATGATGATAATTTCGCCGTGTTTCGCCAGTACCAAACGGAACTTTGCCCATCTTCATGATTGGTACAAAGATAAACTCATTCGTACATCACCAAAACAAATCTTCATCTCATTACGATCACATGATCACGCGGCCGAAAAATCAATGGTCTATTAGTTTGAAATTCAAACCAATGCAAATTTACCAATGAGCTCAGTGAACCTAGCGGTGTCAAATCTAATTCCGAGCTAATGCCACCGCTAGCTGATCGCATTTCAAGCCTGATTTGACCCAACTAGAGGTTAACTTGGGACGGCATGATTATTTGGCTAGATCTCTAATGAGACTGTACGTATCTCGGTTGACTTCAACATGATTGCTTGTTTCCGTGCTTGACTCGATTGTGGCCACTTCTGTTAGCGGTCATCAGCGATATCATTGCGGCTGATGCGATATTGTCAACGGGACAAACAATATATGCAAATAAGAGGCTGCGAGGAACCTGCAGAACTACCGCCTGGTGGCGCTGTGAGCGGTTGTACGTCTCGTCAGTGTTGCACTGCGTCAAGGACGTCGTGACGTGACGTCGTTGCATTGCTTTGCTCTGTTTTTGACGTCTTCGGTACGACCGCTCGCAGCGCCGCCCTGTCGGGATGAAAAGCTGTGCGGGTAATTGCTCATTCAACAGCGATTTTCGCACACCTAGAACATTTGCAATATCGAACCCTGCATGGATGTCGGTCTATAACTTGTGGTACATGCTTGAAAAAGCAACAAACCATCGGACGTTTCGTGGTCTCACTTGGTACATTTCTGACCAATGACACGTCAATTATTACGGCCAATCAGCTTCACGCATGACACGATTACAAGTTGTGGCAGTCGTCTTTCTTGAGAATCAAATCTCCGTGTTGCAGAAATACATGCTAATTGGGCCTTAATGGACCGGAAGTGCTGGTGACAGATAAAGTGGCGCATGGCCGTTAGACNGCTAATTGGGCCTTAATGGACCGGAAGTGCTGGTGACAGATAAAGTGGCGCATGGCCGTTAGACACTTCCGGTAACATCTTCATTTGTTTGCCGCCGACTCGATGCTGACTCTGTCGATGCAGTGGCTGGCAGCAGCTTGTCTGTTCAGGCCACGGGTTCGCAGTTCTTGAAAACTAACATCTCATTGGTCGATACTTCATGCAGAACTGCCAATCACTGGACAGATGCTTTCGATTACTCGATCATTGTTTGCATTCTCATTGGTCACACGGTGTTGGTAGCACGGCAGCGTACAGCCTCCGCGTTGAGGAGGACCTGACTGCTCATCAGCTGAAATAGAGGAAACCAAAATGTTCGTGATCAATGACGCCTTGGGGGTTAACTCCACAGCAGGTCTAAAAACTCAATCAAAGCAGTTTGAAAGGAACGTTTTTACACCGTTAACACAGCATGATTTCGCTAGGCCTACTTCGCAATTCCTACCCCGTTTTACTTGTTTATCTCATCCTGTATTATGACAAACTCGTCAAATGTGTGCCCTCGACACATGATTTGGCTAATTTGGTCCCATATCCCATGGTGAGCTACCCCGCCAATCACATTCAGTACTTTGCACCATGCAGTTTTTTCCTTTACCATAGAGCCATCTATTCATTAGAAACTCATATGGTAATCTCCTCCCCTTTGTTTTAAAAGCTTTCACAGAGAGAAAACTTGCTGTTTAAGACCTATTTATGAATGCATGTGCACCCTGTTCACAGAAATGCACCCATTGATTCGCAGGTTATGAAAATATTGAAGTTAAAGAACTCCTTTTATTGATAAAGTGTTTCACACAACACCTTATGTTGTTTGGTACGAGGTGTTCTGGCGCCGTGCCGTGATGCATTGTGGAGCACTCACTGATCATATAGGCCGTGGTCGGTCCTCAAATCAAGGGGTGGAGCTGTAAAGAGAGGAAAATCATGTCCCGTTCATCATTTGTGGCGAAAAGGAAAAGTTGAGTCCGTCAGTGCACCACATGTAGACATATCATGCTAATTCTGCCAAACCTTCACAGCATGACTTATCTGTGGTGTCACTGGCACTCAACAAGAATACTATCAAAAATCTATTTTTGATACTATGTATGACGTTATGATATCTTTATTGGAACCACTTCGTATCCCTTTCCATCAGCGCTGTCCCAACTTTTCAACAAACAAGCATAAGAATGCCTTTTATGCCATTCTCAATACCACATGCAAGCTGTAAAACTTGTAAAGCCTACCTAATATTAACAGTTGTAAGGCCCAGGCGGTTTGATAATCTAGGGTCACCTTGAAAGGAATGTAAGGTGTCAGAGAAGGAGGTATGATTGCCCTCAAGTCGTCAACACGGCAATCTTACTTGACCTAATAATAGCCTTTTTCGAGGTCCTGAAAGGTTCTTATCACCACTTATATCCACTTGTACCTCGTCGAGATTTCTGAAGTTCAGGGACCGCCAAAGTTAAGCAATGTTGTCGAAGTATAAGCCTGCTTGTACTGACCGTACGTACCGCAGGCTATAGGTCTAAAAGCGAGGAGTCCGGTTTGCAATGTTAATCTTGTGATTGTAGGAGTGACTGGTCACATTGCTAGTGCTTCCCCTCACTGCCTTCGCTAAGTAATTACAAGATTACCATCAGTGACCATCTGAATATCAAAGTGGACATGTATTCAATATTGCCCATCCTTTAATCGTTATGAGTGCCTTGATTGACACAGCAGGATTGAATACCATAAATATACAATGTATTCCCCTAAAGTGCTGAGACAATCTTGCAGCATCGTGATATCAACACGAGCTTTATATGGTCTGACTGTTTATGGTCCAGTCTTCTGGACTTTTCCAAGTAATGCTTACAGGTGGTATGTCAGTCTCATTAGTAAAAGACATCAACATAACTGTTTATTAATTCCTTTTTCCCGGCATTCCATTGTTTGTAATTTCATTTACAATAAAAGAGCAGTTTGTGTTTATGTGGAAAGACTGATCAAAGCATAGGCCTAAGAAGAGGTACGTCAGTGTAAATGGTATAGGTCGTATCGGGAATGGTCTCCTCCTCCGACCACAGGGGTTCTTACCTCGCTCCTCTTCATCCACTCATGTGCAAGTGTATGAAGAGGAACGAGACCAAAGCCCTGTTATGGGAGGATGGATGGTGGACGTTTCTCCGAAACAAAACTTGACTTGAACGTCGCCAAATCTCGTTGCAAAGTTCATGAACCAGCTTTTCTGGGGTCGTGTTCTTCACAGCGTGGACAAGGAGTTCTGCCTGGGGGTTGACTAAATTGTGCTGTCAACTGAACATACGAACAATGGTTATAGGAATCATTAGAATATAATTATATTCTAAAAGTCAGTTTAATGACCTTTCTGAGCTTCGACACCCTATGCATAAAGTATACACAATGTGTTGCATGTTTTGCTTTTTATTGAAAACCAATACCTCAGCAGACGATACACCTTTGGGTCGTCCAATATTGATGTGCATCAAAATCCTGACAAACAGCGGCACCCCGCTGAGATATCGTCATTGTAGCCTGGCATCGAGTTCTCTGAGAATCTGCTGCCTCCCATGGTGGTGCAGTAAATCCTATACGCTACGCCTCACAATCCGTTTTACTACATCCAAGTTCTGCGTTATCTCTTTGTCTGATCCTCTCTGCATCCCAACTGCACCGACTCACCCCCCCCCCCCCTCAGGGAATCGAACCCAAGCTCTCCGGTGTGCAAAGGCGATTGTGTGCTACGACAGACTCGAACCACCTGCGGCGAATCACATCATTCTTCATATCGACAGATTTACGTCTTGGTATCTAAAAAAAACGAACATATATGGATATCACATAACGATAATGGTTTCCATCTTGGCTTTCTGAGCGAAATGGTTCTAATGATTTCTCCCGGCACAAAAGCAGGTATCTAGAATGAAGACAGGCCTATTGATGATAAAAACGGTATTGCGTTCGAGCTTGCGTCGGAATGACGAATATTGATAAAGATCTTGTTTCTGAATTTCTTTCTCTGTACCGCCTGAGGGCGAGGGGATGTTTCTAAATGGGTCTTTATGTCATCATCTTGGGATTTCTAGAGTACTTTCATAAGTTCGCCAAGTTATTCGTCTAATATGATGAGATGGGCAGCTATAGATACGTATGTTTCTGAGGTGCTTATGGCCAATTCGAACCTTCTCAAGACGTACCGTCCCGCAGCACGGCCATAAAAGGGCCCTTGAGAATCAGGGCCAACTGTAGCATTCGCACAGCCTGGAAAGGTTTGGCTGTCGCCCTATGACCTGATGTCTTACGGCAGCCTGTTGCATGGCGCCAGCAAACTATCAGAATGCGCTCCCCTTTCATCGAGTCTGTCAGAACGGCATTAGGTTCTTCTCCAAGCACGCAGAGAGGCCAGTTGTGTCCATAAAGACGTCCAACAGGATATGATATTCTCGAAAATATTATGCTCTACTACTTCTATAAATGGGACTCTGACAGGTTATGGTGAATTTACAACCGAGGGACCGTCAGATCGGGATATTCATGAAATTGACCCTCGTCTTAGGAATGCCTGATTGCTGTCAGTGCGTGTGGGGAATCTTTATCCGAAGTTGGGATAGTGCGGACAGGTTCATGCGCATGCGTGGGCTTCCGTTCGGAGTATGTCTGCCCTCAGCAGAACTGAAATTGTCTTCTTGTGGATAATGCCATAGTGTCAATCACGCTGTTGGCACTACATGTATTTGCATTCCATGAGAGCCTAGTCTTTTCTATGAGTTACTTGTCAGTAGTTTTTTTGACCCAATGGTGCTGTCCGAAGGAATTGAAGCTCCGAAAACGCCTCGAGAGTGTAGTGTGACGTCAGAACAACATGTGCTGACCTTGGTTCTGATTGGCCGGGACAGACTGCACTCAGCTCGGAGCGTGTCCTACCATTGGTTCATTTTCCTCCCATTGTTGCTCATGACCTCGCTGCTTCCGCTCTGCAGAACGCAATATTTGTGCTTAGAAGTGATTGAATACTTCTTTATCTGAGGTGGTCGTGTTGCTATGAATATTTCAAACTGCGTCCAATCCAATGGAATCTGTTCGAAGGCCTCCTCGTTCGCGTGACCGACAATCAGTGTGAAATAAAATGAATGGACGATGGAACAGAAAATACCGTTAATCATCAACAGAATGGAAGGCCGCCCTTGGGTGTTTTTCACTGTTTTATTCCGTACGTCTTGGCGGGTTCTACGTCAGAGATATGTCAATGCAGAATATAGATTTTTTAAAATTCATTTAGAAATTTTGCACCTTGCTTCGCTGCGGTTGGTCTCCTGCCGATAGGAACACTTCAAGTCGTGAGAAACTGATTAGAAATGCAACGGAAATGTCACATAAGAGGGCCACCGCCCTGGGACCTGGAATCTAATATATCACTCTGTTTTTTTCAGCAGAGGTCGATACTGTGCTGTGTTATTCTGCAAAACATATGAAATTCGATATGTCAACTGTGTTTTTATTTATGACATTGGCGCCTTTCACGTTTGATATCGCCGACGCTGAAATTGGCAATCGTACAGTAGGGGTCAAATGTAACATCCTCCGAGAAGACAACAAGTTTTGGTAGTCCCACAATGGGATTCAATCTTTTGTCGTCGCCGCCTCTTCTGGTGTCGTCTTCATGACGTAACCAACAAGCAAGGGATCCCGTGATGCCCTGTCCTAGTCCCGCTCACGATGGGATTCAATCTTTTGGAATCGTTGCCCCCTCTGGCGTCTCGTGACGTAACCAGCAAGCGTGACACCCCACGATGCCATATCCCGCCCTCTATATCGATTACAAAAGACATCACATCCAGTCACACCTTTGTTATTGACGTTTTTGCGACACATGTACGTGTCAAAAACATCACGCCGCTTAAAAGCTGCCAAACAGTTTTTATAACATTACATTAGAGAATATATTTGATCTATAAATGCCAATCGATATATGAGAAGTAAACAAGTGTATGACAGATTCGTCGGAGCTGGATCGACAACCTGCCAAGTCTGTCAAAATATCGTTCACCTGTTCTGTAACTTCTGTCAGGTGAGGATTGGGTCCAATCTTTTCTTGTGCTGCGGCATCAAACAGTTAGTAAAATTTAAGGAAATTGTTAATTAGCCGTCACAATTAACATTTAATACAGCGGATACGAGGTTTTACCGGTCTCCGCAAGATGTCGCCCAGCAGAGATGGCTTTTAAAGGGGAACTGACCACTTTGCCAGCCAAACTGGGCTACCGACACCTCAAAATGCCTTTTGATATCACTTCAGGACTCACAACAGTTTGATTTGAAAATTTCCAGCCATTCTCGAAATAAACACCAAAATGTAATTTTCGAATTCAAATTTCCCGCTCAATTAGTGATGTCATTCAGAGAACCATTACATTATAGTGACCATTGAAAAATGTGCTATACCTGTATCTAAGACAGCTGGACAGAATATATTTCTATGTCAACCACGTTGCCGTGGTTGAAAATCAGTTAGTTAGCCATGTGGGGATCTTTACACCTGAAATTCAGGTGAAAATTCAGAAATAATTGAAAGTACATATTTAGAGATTTTGATATCTTGGTCAATCTCGACAGTTTGTTGAATAATAATACCCTTCCTGAGGCAGTTAGTGTTTACTTTGGACTTTTCCTCCTAAATCAACACTTTGAGTCAGAAAGTGCGCTTGACAGGCTCTCTTGGATAAAGATTTGGTACATTTCACAATGGATGACTATAGAAATGGTTCTAGGTATGACATCACTAATTGAGCGGGAAATTTGAATTCTGAGAAATACATTTTTGTCTGTAGTTTGAAAATGA